>VSMD01096687.1:0-14391 GCA_008750895.1 Mirza zaza
CGGGCCCACGGGGACTGGCTGAACAGGGACCCGGATTATTCAGGCAGGTCACATTGGTGGCAGCGCTGGTTAGAGACATCCCTGTAGATCTTCCCTGTGTATCATTGAGTTTCCTCCCAGAGAACGGAGAGGAGATCTCATCCCCAAAACCACGGTCGCTCCTCTTTCACCTGTCACCCCTACAAGATGGGGGGAGGAGGGATTTGCTCACTTTTCAAACAATTATTTTTCAAAATATGGCTTCTTTTTTTTAGAATATAAAAAGTAACACACAGGATGGAATGTTTAGACTATTCAAAAAAGGCAAAGAAAAAAATAATTTTGCATAATCACACACACACACACACATATATCACCTTTTTAATATTTAGAGGCCCATCCTTCAGTTTTTCACCTTGCTGTCCTTCACCAACACATGCAAATATTATATGAAAATAGCATTTTGCGGCTTGTGCTCCACGTTGCCTCTACATGGTGTTGCATCTGGTTCAGAGCAAACCCGACATCTCCTCTGCTGGAGTCCCTGCCTGCCCTGTGCCCCTCACCCCAACCTCATCACCTCTGGCTCACTGTGTTCCGGCCTCACTGGCCTCCTGGTTTCCGAGCTACTCCGCGCACACTCTGGCCGCCTCTTGCTCAAGGCTTCTCCGCTCGCTGTTCCCGCTACTTAGAATGCTGTTCCCCTCACTCTTCACTTCTTTCAGGCCTTTGTTCAACAGTCTCTTCCATGGTGAGGCCTTCTCCGACACCTTTGAAATTTCACACGTTTCTCCCTGCTAACTTCACGGTCCCCTTTTTGTTGTTTTTTCCTCCTTAGCAACCGTGGCTAACCAGCAGAATATTTATTTTACCTACTTCTCTCCAAAACCACTAGCTTCCCGACTAGAATATAAACTCCGGGACGGGGCTGTCACTTGCGCTGTTCTCTGCACTGTCCCCTGGACAGCGCCTGGTGCTGGAGTTGACACTCCATAGATACCTGTTTAAAATGTCAGGTGAATGAGCTGAGCCGTTATGCCGTGAGTCATAGTCCACGTTCCTTGATACATTTTCCCCGTATCATGGGTTTTTAGCAGCTTTGTTTCCACGTAACGGCTTTGTTTTCCATCATGTAAGTATGTAACTACACCACAGTTTATTAAGATTAGCTTAACAAAGAATATACCACAGATTCAGTTTGTCCAAATATCATCCCCTGCTAACCTCAGAGGTTAACCTCTGCATATTTTGCCGTTGTAATCGGCACCTTAGCAAATAACCTCTTGTGTGTGTGCTCAAATCTCTGATGATTTTCTTAAGATAAAGTCCTAGAAATGAAACTTCTGGGTCAAGAAGAATATACGTCTTTAAGGTTTTTGATGCATATTCTCAAGTTGCTCTCCAAGAAGACTGCGTGTTTCTCAAAGTCGTGATTTAGAAAGCTCATTTCCCCTTACCTTTGATATTACTGGATTTTAATTTTTCAAAAGTGTTTCCCAATTTTATAATTAAAAACTGTCAACTCATTAAAAATATTCTGTTTCTTAGATTACTGGTAATATCTTTTTTTAATATTTATTGCATATATATCTTTTATACATTTTTAGTTCATGTTCTTTGCTTAATTGGGGGATTAATTAGCTCTCTCAGTACTTTGCAAGTGCTCTTTATATAGATAAGCATTTTAAAAATATGTACGGTTAATATTCTTTGCTGTTTGCTTTTAAATGTCTTCATGGTATTTCTTGATATACTGAGCATTTGAATGTTTACAGAATGGAATGTGCATATCTTTTCTGTTTTGAACTGTTTTGGTATAATGCTTAAAAAGTTAAACCTATCCAAAATTGTATGAATATTTCTATATATTTTTTCTAAATTATTTTATGGTTTTATTATTTCCCTCAAATCGTTATTCAATCTTCCAGTTCCCTTTATTGAATAATGTCCTTTTCCTCTCTGACTTGACATTTCCGTTTATCTAGTGCTAAATTGAATGCATTCTTTGGTTATTTCTGCTCAGTTTTATTAACCTGTACCTTTCTGTAGCAGATACACACTTTAAAGATCATTAGCATTTTAAATGTTTTTCATATTTGAGATTGCAAGAGCATCTCATTTTTGATTTTCAAAATTATTTTAGCTCTTTAGTATCTGGGTTTTTTTTTTTTCCTTCAAGGAAAAATTTCTTCAAGAAGAAATTCAGAATTATTTTCCTCTAACCTCCAGTGATTAAACTTGCATCAAATTTGAAAATATAATTTGGAAGAAATTATTCCTCTTGGCGTTCAATTGGATAATTCTCTAATCTCTTGCCAGTATTAGATGTGGCTCTATGTGCACAGCTCTCGGGGCAGTCCCCGTTTCTGGAAGTTCTTCAGCTAGCAAAGCTCTGTTCCACTGGGGGGCATCTTTTCCCGCCCTTGCTACCTGGCCTGCCAACATTAGGAGGCAGTGCTTTGCATGAAAACTGTGGAAGCTACTGGAGCTTCCCATGTCTGCCCCTGTAGCCTGTCTTCTCGCTGGTGAGGAAGGAAGTCACTTCCACCAACACAATATAGCAGGTGCCTTCCCTCCCTGACTGTCACTGGGACTGGATGTCACAGAGTAGGTGTAGAAAAGATGACACGAGGTGGATGTTTCATCAGTTCACAAAGCTGTGTGGTAAAGGGTAGCTGGCCGGTTATTCTGTTGGTTCCAATCTTGAGTCTGGGACAAGGACGTTGGAGATGTGCATGGTGTCTCGGCTTTGTTTCAGGGGTCTCTCTCTTTTATGGGATACAACCCTGGGCAGGTTTATAATGAAAACAATAACTTAATCTTAAATGTATTTCCTGCTCTAGGTTAGGCTACATTCTAGGACTCTCCATACACAAACCCGTTTCATTCTCACTGCTGCCTTATGAGGGAAACGCTATTAGGGTTCTGGTTTTCATCTTATCTCCACTGAACTCCTTATGCCTTACAGCAGGTCGAAATTCTCTTCAAATTGCAACGTCAGGTGGTCTATCAAACTAATTCTCAGTGTATGCGTTTCGGCCCTGTCTTCATTAATATTGAAGAGTTAGAGGCACTTAGGGTTGCTAAAAACCAAGTGTATTCTAAACTGGAATCCGTCTTTTCGAAAACCCTTTGCTAGAAAATAAAACACACATGCAAAATTCAAAGCCAGACCCGTCCCTTCCTGAGTTCCGCAGGAGACTCTTGGGTCACCACGCCCCACGCGGAGAAGCAGGTTCTGACCAGTGTGGACAAGCGGGTGCTGGCCAGCCGCCCCAGGGCTCCTCCCTTCGCCCCCGCCCAGGCTTGACTGTCTCTGTCCCACCGGGAGCAGCCACTCTGCTGACCTTTCCAGACTCACTTTCTTGAGTCCCAGTGGAGTTTTTTTTATCACGCCCATATCCCCTCAACGACCGGTTTACTCCTGCCCGATTTTTAAAACGTTGGACGTTTTTGTTTTTAGCATCTATTTTAGTCCACAGGTTCCTTCTCCGTTCCCTTCTTTTCCCTACGACTTACCTGTGGAAGAACCCGAGGGCATCCGGCAAACAGAGTTCTCTAAAGCACAGGCTTTGCTGACTGGACGGTTGTGACCCGGTCCGGCACACTCGTCGGTTCTTTCTGTTCCCTGCACGCTGGAGGAGGATCCGGGGACCGGAGCAGGGTGGGATCATCGGTGCCTTTGGCCAGACTCTCCGTGACGCTGAGTCTCGCATCAGGAGGAGCGTGACGTGACGTGACGTGATGTGACATGACGTGACGTCTGGTGGTCTCTGTGCTTTTGGTAGCCGGGATGCCCAATGCCTGGATACATTAATTTACTAGGTGTTGCAAAATGAACGGTTTTATCTGATCGTTTCTTTTTTTCCCACTGGTTAATTGGAATAATTTTAAAACAAGCAGTTTTCCTCCTGTTTGGTGTGCTCTTTTCAGAAAGGCAGAAGAATGAATGGCCTCATTCTTTCCCTTTATTCGTCAGTTTTCCAACGACGGAATCGGTTCCCTGTCATTCTGCAAAGGCGACCAAATAGGTTTTAGTGAGTGTTATTAAGAATTTATGGATTTAAGCATAATTGATGAGTCTTGACCAACTGCCAGTACTATCGTTTCGAGATAAAGTTGTCTCGCTTTTGCCCTTGGGAGCTTCCTCGAGGTTGCCCTTGGCTGCTCCTGTCTCGGCTGCAGTATGTCATTCGTGGCTTTCTTGTCCTCCAGTTTGGCAAGATATTCCAGGACCATGTTGTATACCTCTCAGAATAGCCATTATTTTCCCAAAAGACTGCATTTTCCCCCCATGGGAATGGTATTTCAAGAGTACCAGGGTTTCTGAATGCCATAGATGTGGTGTCGAGTTTGCCATTATTTTTAGACCCCTTTAGTGGCTAGAACTAAGAAAAATATGTTTTTATGTGACACCTCATGAGTCCTTGCTGATATTACAATTGTAATTGTACAATTACAATTGTAATATTTGCAATTACAATATTGTAATTGCAAATTACAATTACAGGGTTTCACATGTATTATCTTATATTCCATCTGTTTACTTTTCCACATCGAGTATCTTGGTTCACAAAGACACAGGAAATGACAAAATTATTAATAGAATATCCCATAATTACTGATTTATTGTATCCAATGCTATACACATATCCTGTGAATAACAATATTAATACTACCCCACTAATATAAATAACTGATAAAGTAATTCTCATTTGCAGCACATGTTCTCACCACTGTCTTCCCATTTTTGGTTATACTACATGCACATTATCTAAGAATGTAGCCATTACATACTATACTTTTTTCCTGTTAATTCCTATTTATCTGAATTAAATACCATGCAACCACTAGTTCGTCTTCTCTCTAGTTATTTTGGTTATTTGAATCAGTCTTATATTCTAGTAGAAACGCCAGGGGAAGCTCATGAGAACAAGGTTCCCTTAGTTCTTGTCTGTTATCCCTTTGGGTCCATGATACTTACATGTCAGTTTTGCTGAATATAAAAACTATCCACACATTTTTTTTTTTAATTTTGAGAATCTAAACTGTTTATTTTGTTTTTGGAATAAAACATTGCCGTTGAGAAATATGATTACAACCTAATTTTGTTTTCCTTATAGATGTTGTTTTCTTAGAGGTTCAGGTAATTCTTAAAAAATTTTTCTATAAAGTTAAATAGTTTTACAGGAATATTTTTAACATTGGTTGTTCTGGATTGACATTTAGAGGTATGCAATAGGCTCTTTCAACACAGTTTGCAGGATCAGCACCCATGGATTCAATCAACCAAAGATCAAAAATATTTGGAGAAAACCAACAACAATAAAAATANGGCATTATAAGTGATCTAGAGATGGTTTACAATACACAGGAGGATGTGCGTGGGTTATGTGAAAATACTACACCATTTTATATCAGAGACTTTAGCATTTGCAGATTTTGACATCTCCAGGGGGCCTAGAGGCCATTCGCCACGGATAAGGAGGGACAACTATATATACTTTCTTTAATTTTAAAATTAGGAGTTTTCTCAATTCGTAGTTTTTAGTATTTGTTTTGTTCCCTTGCTTTGGTTTTCTTCCTCAAGATCTCCTAATATTCATATACTGGATTGTCTTTGTCTTCAATTTGTCACTTGCTATTGAATATCTTTGTATCTCTTTAGTTCTTTAATATTTTAGAATGGTTTTCTTAATTTTATCTATTTCTCTTAGAGAATTATTCATTGTGTATATTCATCTGCTGTTTCTTCTAGTTTAGTTTTCATTTCTGCAGTGAATTATTCTTTTAATTTTAGTTCTTGTTGTAATTCTCCCACCTAATTTGTGAATTTTCAAGTATTTCACTATGTTCTTTCATGTCTCGTATCATATGTTTTTTAAAGTTCTTTGTGTTGAAATAGAAAGTTATTGCTTTGATCTTTTTTGTAAGCACGTGTCTCTGGCACGTTTTTCTGGTCTTATAAGCATGCTTTTCTGTTGTTCCTTTTATAAAATAATAACTTTCTATCAGATTTAATTTTGCCATTTTTCTCTTTCTCATCATATTATATTTCTTGAACTTTTAGAAGGAGATATGGTTCAAGATTGTTTTTTTAGCTTAATAGAGCTTCTTTCTTTTTAAAGTTTTAGGGGGATAGCGTATGTCTATGTGTGCGTAGTGTTTATAATGAAAATGTAATGGTTTGTTTGCTGAAGTTTATTGGCTATTTCTCCCTCTCCTATGTTTATCTGAACCTTCTCTTTGGGGACAAGACTGGAAAAGTGTGTTGAGAGCTAGATGTTAGCAGACTTTAAGTGTCATGGTAGGAATTATATTTGGGGGCAGTAAAGAGCCATTGAGAGTTGAGGATGAGAGGAGACCGACCTAGGATTGCAGTGTAGTGCAATGAAAATGGCATTGTCTTGAATTCAACCAAAGATTCAAAACTCAGTTCCACCACTTTCCAAAAGGATGACCCAATGAAGAACTTATCTTCATTTATCTGATCAGTAAAAAATGGGAATTTATTCACTGACTCATTCGTTTGTTCCCCCATTTTTAAGTTCAACTGACATTTACTAATTGCTCACCATGTTCTAGAGAGACACTGTTCAGTGCAGTAGCCACTACCCACATGGAGCCATCGGATGCTTGAAATGCAAGTAGTCTGAACTGAGATGAGCTGCAGGTGTAAAACACACACCCGATTTGGAAGTCTTAGCATAGTAAAGAGGATATAAAATACCTCATTAATAATATTTTTTGTGTTGAACACATGCTGGAAACAAAGGAGGAATAAGTTTAAGAGATATGTTGTATACAGCATGGCGACTGCAGCTAATGGCGATGTATTGTATTCTTGAAAAATGCCCAGAGAGTGGATGTTCAGAGCTCTCACCACAAAAATGATAACCCTGTAGGCAATGCATACGTTAACGAGCTAGATTTAACCATTCCACAAGGTGTGTATATATATATGTATATATATATACACACATATATATATTCTTCAGAACATCATGTTGTGCATGATACATTCATATAATTTTTATCTGTGAATTAAAAAATAATACGTTTGAAACGGTTTTTAAAATAAATTTTACAGTCTCCTTTTTTAATTGAAAATATGGCTGTTAGAAAATATGAATGTGGCCTCAACTGTGGCTTGCAACATCTTTCTCTTCTGGTTACCAGACATATAGTATTGAACATTTTGGTGGTAGGAGACAGATAATACGTAAATGTAAATGTCTAAACCGTATAATTTTAGAATATGAGACGAGTGCGCCCTGGCGTGTCTCTTCCCAGTCTCGCGCTTTCCGAGGAGCAACCGTTCCTGGTTAGCGCGCTCATCGGACTTGCCTGTTTGTCCCACCTCGGGAGCTCAGGCCAATTTCTCCCTTTTGGGGGTCTTATAACTACTTGTGACCTTCTGTTGCAACAGTGCTTCAGGGACTGAAAAAACAAACTAAAGCCACCCCAATTTCAAAGGCGCACAGAGAATTCATTCCACAACCCTCCTGAGGGAGGAAATCTTCATCCTCCCTCCCCTTTGTTGTCAAAAGGTTGTGTCCAAGGGTTCTGCATCCCAGAACAGAATGTCAGAGTGACAAGCTCACACCAACGCGAGCAACAGATGGAAGTTTGTGTAAGCCGGCTCGAGGTGGGGCCCAGGTCCCGGAGCACCAGCTCGGTGGTGTCTTCAGACAAGGACCCTTGGCGAGGCTTCAGCACAGGTTTTGTACTTTTAGTTGTTGTGCGACTCAGGTGACTGGTTACAGGTGGTATCCAGAGCCTGCCCAGCACCCACACATCCCACTCAAGCTGTCCATGTGCTGATCATGCTGGCCGCATATTGGTTTATCGATTGGTTGGCCAGGGCCCAGGGACTTTGCACTACCTTACCAGGTAGCGCCTTACCTGTTTCCTCCCTGGGGCCTTGTTTGTTCTCTCTCTCTCTCTTTTTTTTTCTTTTACTTTGTAGAAGGCTATCATGGCTTCAGTCAGACAAAGTGGCAAGCAAGCAAGCAAGTGAATTGCAAAAGCTAAGGTACAGAAGCCAAGGTAGCGGCGGTCAGCTCGTATCCCACAAAAATGACCATTTTCCCCAGCTCTACGGAAATCAAGTGTTCTCGTCCACCACGCAGCGGTTTCTGTCTGAGTGGCAGGCCACGCATGTATCTCTCCAGCTAGCAGTGGACCCCACGGCTTTGCACCAGCTGCCAGGCGTGCTCTGCACACGTGGACGCTGCAGCTTGTCCGTGGGCTGTCCCAACACCAGCCATCCGGCAAGATGTGTCCTTCTCATGTGCGCAAGCACTCACAATGACACGCCCATTTCAGTGCAGTGCATGCACTGGAGGCCTTTTCCCGAGACAGAGCAACCGTGTTGGCAAAAGAGCAGAGGAGAAGCTATTCCAGATGGAAAAGACTGAAATGACCAAGTTAGAATCGGATCGGAACGGGCCACGTCAAGCCGTTCATCCAGCAGCTACTTGGCTTGTGTTTGTCGTCTTGTACTGAATCCGCACGCCTGTGGCAGGCACTGGAGATGAGGGGGAGATAATTCCTGATGTGCTTATAAAATTGTTGCCTTCAAGATATTTTTAAAGAGACAACCCTTAAAAAAAAAAAGCCAGTAAAGCAATTAAAGGACAAAAACCATTGACATTCGTGGCAAGGCTGCTAAGCGCTGGGAGAGGCCAGCAAGGGGCGCGTGGATGGGGTTCGCAGACGTCGTGAAAGGACCCTGGGGTAGGGTGGACATAGATGTCCGGCTGTGATCTGAGCAGGCCAGGAGGAGAGAGGACAGCCTGACCCGGATGGATCGGACCGGGCTGCAGGAACGAGGTCAGCCGGTGGCAAGACGGTGCAGGACATCCTGTCCGTCGGGAGCCCTGATTTCCAGGCCTTTTGGTTCTAGTAAAGTGGGAGAAGAGAAGAGACATTCTCTCCCCGAAGTTAACTGCCATACCATAAGCACTGACACGCATAATGCTGTTCATATAAATAGTCGCCTTCGTCTTGGTCCCTGGCGTGTGCTGGGAGGGGACGGTTATTCCTGCCTCTAGCAGAGGTGTCAGAAGGCTGTTGCCTTCAGGGGCAGCCGCTGCAAACAGAGGTCCAGTATAGCCACAACATGTCCTTTGCCAAAATGAACACCAGTGAGAAGAATCCAAGAAAATCTAGCCTGTGCTCAGAGAAACCCCATGTACTACAAAGGAGCCCACGTGAACGAAATAATTTTCGTGAATGTGCTTGGCCTCCAAACAGACGGTGACAAGAAAAGAAAACATATGCTTCAAATTTCAGTATTTTTTTTGGGGGGGAGGGGACGTGGGGGGGGCTTTCGAAGTTGCTTAAATTAATCTTTTTGGCCCTTTTTTTCTGTAACACATTTATTGAGATATAATTCATATGTCATATAATTCGCCTGTTTAGAGCATACAATTCAAGAGTTTTACGTATATTCGCAAAGCTGCATGACCACCAGATCCATGACAAACTTTAGAAACCCCGTGCCCACTAACAGTCACCCCTCGTTTCCCCTCACTTCTCCCCTCACCCCCGTCCCCAGCTCCTAGACAGTCACTAGTTCACTCTCTGTCTTTTATAGATTTTCCTGTTCTAGAAATTTCATATAAATGGAGCCATACAATATGTGGCCTTTTGGGATTGGCCGCTTTCATTTAGTGTGATGTTTTCGAGATTCGTCCATGTCATAGCCTGTATTGGTACTTTATTCTTTTCATTGCTAATAATATTCCACTGGACGGAGTTACCACGCATACACATTCTATAGTTGATGAACATATGGGTTGTTTGCACTTTGGGGCTATTATGAATTATGTTGCTATGAAAATTCATGTATAAGTTTTTATGTGGACATATATTTTTATTTCTCTTGAATGAAATATACCCTCAATTCTCATTTTTCACAGTAGGTATGTTCTGTAAAGTTGCCACCAACTCTAAATTAGCAAACCCTGAGCCACTGCTCGTAGGTAAAATAAGGTTACCCAGAGGGAGAGGCTCTGGTCACAACATTTTCATCAGCCCATCAATATATAACCTTGTCTTATGTGTGTTTCTGTTGAAAGACACTTTATTTCATATGTATATTTCTTACAAATAATTGATTATATGCAGTATTTCTTTATAATAAACCACTAGCTGGGACCCTGAGTAACATGATTGTAATTTTTTTTTGGTTTTTAGCCTCATAATGATGCTGCCCAGTATGTTTTTTATGAGTTGGCAACTCAGGAATTCACCAATTTAGACACTTTTCCATCCTTTGCATAGCTGCATTATGCACTATCTGTGTTTCTTTAGCATTTTCTGGAGTGGTGTCACAATGCAGATCAGTGAATTTCCTCTGTCTTACCATGGATGTGCGGGACTATTGATTGATTAACACTGAACTCAAGGCCAACAGCCCTGTCACTCATGCCTGAGTAAAGCCTGTCTAACTTGTGCATTTTCTCCACGAAGAGAGCCATAGAGCTCCTCACTGTGCCACTGTGGAAGCATCTCTCTTTTAGGTGTTCAAATTTACCTAAAGGGAAAGAAAATGAAGATAATTATCTAAATTTAACTTTTAAAAAAAAAGATCCATAAGAGTCAGCAGGGTTTTCCACCTTGATTGAACTCTTCTGAAAACTTCTAAACTTTGCAAAATGCTTCGACCACACATAGCCTTAGGATACTCCGTACAAATTTTTCTTTCTTTCAGCTGTGTTGGACGTTGCATTTAAAAAAAAATAGGACTGAATTTTTGCCTCCAGTTTGAAGCCCATATTTTAAGATATCTTAGCTTCCCCTTCATTTACTTGATAACTTGGGGCTGCTCTCATTTCTTTAATCCAGAAACCTTAGATGTATTCACTGAGGTCAGTTCGTCAAACTTGATGGAGTTTTTACTTTGGGACATACATCAGCCTTGCCCTGGCTGCAGTGGTATCCTCCAAAAAGAATGATGTGGTGTCTGCTTTGTGCTGCCATAACAGAATACCACAGACCGAGTAGTTTATAGTGGATCAAAGTGTATTTGGCGCACGGTTCTGGAGGCAGGGAAGTTCAAGATCAATGGGCTGCATCTGGGGAGAGGCTTGTTGCTGCCTCACGGCATAGTGGAAAGGCATCCTGGTGAGAGGGACCAGAGAGGGCTGGACTTGCTTTTATAACAGACCCACTCTGTTGATCACAGCGCTAATCCATAGGTCATAGCGGTGACCTGTGTCACCTCTTAGAGGTCCCACCTCTGTTGCATCGGAGATTGCTTCTAGCACATGAACTTTGGGGGACACATTCGAACTGTAGCGGATGATATGATCTATAGTTGCAGGGAGCCGTTGATTTGGGATTCAGATAGCTAAGAATGCACGGTTACATTTCTAGGTAGTTGTCTCCATCGGGGTCATCAGAGTGGTCAGAGTTGGTGGCATTTGCAATTGCATCCTGTGAATTGCATCGGTCCCTTTAGCAAAATATCCCATAACGTGTGTCTGGCTGGCCTGAAAGGCCACCTAACTTAACAGGGCACCACAGCCCCTCTGTTTTCCGGTGTCTAAACTTCCCTGGTTCTCCTACAGCTGTGACATAACTAGATCCTATGGTACCTTAATTGATAATTAAGAAGATATGAAAGATATCTTCTAAGAGATCTTAGAAGCTATAGAAGATATCTTCTAAGAGATCTTAGAATTAAGAAGATATAGAAGGCATCTTCTAAGAGATCTTAGAATTAAGAAGCTATAGAAGATATCTTCTAAGAGATCTTAGAATTAAGACAATATAGAAGGTATCTTCTAAGAGGTCTTAGAATTAAGATGATATAGAAGGTATCTTCTAAGAGATCTTAGAATTAAGAAGCTATAGAAGATATCTTCTAAGAGATCTTAGCATTAAGAAGATATAGAAGATATCTTCTAAGAGATCTTAGAATTAAGAAGCTATAGAAGATATCTTCTAAGAGATCTTAGAATTAAGATGATATAGAAGGTATGTTCTAAGAGATCTTAGAATTAAGAAGATATAGAAGATATCTTCTAAGAGATCTTAGAATTAAGAAGCTATAGAAGATAACGTAGAAGACAATCGATTCTTCCATGTGATAACGAGAATGAGATTGCCCAGGAGAGCAGAAATGTAGGAATAAGTGTTAAAACTACCTTCACGACACTGACACGTCTCCCTATCTGAGCCCTCAAGTTGGCTTGTAAACTGTTGACACCCCTGGTTCTTAGCCTGACCGTCTCCCTGTCAGTGTGAAAAGTCCTGGCCTTCCTTGCCACGAGGCTTGCTGTTTCTCCTCCTCTGTTGGCTTCCACGTCACACGCGTCACCAGCTCCACGAGTGACCCCGTGCTCTATCCCTTCGGTGCACTCTTGAGGGTCCTCCCCAGCACTGCCGCAGCCCGGGGCTGTCGCCGTTGGCGACACAGTTTCCCGGACGCTGGAGGAGCCTCGTAGGCTCCTGATCGGGGACACGCATGAAAACAGGCAAATGCGACAGACAGTTCAGGATCCGGCCTCAAAAGAAGAATGCTCAGACCCAAGGCTGGTTCTCACGTCTGCGGGGCAGCAGGATGGGTAGGAAGCTTCACTCAAGCGGGCGGCGGTTAAACTGACGCTGGGGAGACAGGAGGAAACGGAGTGCCGAGGACGGGTGTGCTGCGCGGGAGAGGCGCGGTTAGTGGAAACCTGCGTAAACGCGCCTGCTCCGCATGAATGGCCTGTGCGCCGTAGAGGTTTTTTAGAGAGTGGGGCCCGTGTGGGATTCTGTTCCCTCAGTTCTGCCACTTTCCCCCGTTTTCTGTCTGCTTCCCCAGCTCTCAGGACGCCTGCCTCCCCGCCGACAGGGAGCGAAGCTGTGCGCGTTGAGCGCAGTCTCCGACATAAGACACAATTGTCGGGTGCTTGAAAACGTGTCGCATCACCCAGTGTTGTGAGGCCATGGCTCGTTATCCAGTGTAAGGGCGCGTTCTCTGCCCTGGAAACTAGCTCTGGGTCCCCTTGCGAGGTGACACCAGCCCCTGTGCCTGGGCTCCAACCTTCCTAGAGAAATCCCTGCTCAGCAGAATGGGGAAAGGCCAGGCTCGGCTGGGGGCACTCTCTGGAAGGCGCAGAAGAGGGGCACAGATTCTCATGAGGTGTGGATTGAGGGCTGAACTCTGGCTTATGAACTTGTTCCCAATTTTTAGAAGTGACATGCTTTGACGACTATGTGATGCATAAGTAGGTAAAATAAAAAGGATAATTCAAACATGCACTTCCATCTCGACAATCTTCCATTTTTTTAAAAATAAAAATAAAAAGCGAGACTGATAAATATTTCCTCTAATACTGGGGTCCCCAACCCCCGGGCCATGGACTGGTGCTGGTCCGTGGCCTGTTAGGGACCAGGCTGCAGAGCTCGGCCACCCCCTTCCCCCCGAACCCCTTCTACCCCCAGGCTTCGGAAAAGCCATCTTCCGTGAAACCTCTCCCTGGTGCCAAAAGGGTTGGGGGCTGCTGTTGGAACATACAGTGGGAAAGTGCCCGTTTTTGTGTTTCGTTCTCCCTGCGCTATCTACTCCGAGTTTAATGGATGTGAACCCTTCCGGGCCTCCCCGATGTGCTCTTTCCTGGTATTCCTGGACCGTCCCGCTCCCTGGGATCCGGACCCTGTGCCATCCCCTAGGCGTGGATGAAGAGGTGGGAGAGGGAAGCAGGGAAGCCAGTCCCGCTCTGTCCTGCCGTAGGACTCCACACAAAGGAGTAAAACCGTGCCTTTGCATTTCCGAGGGACAGACTCAACGCACTGTGGCTTTAAGCCTCAGCAAGGTGGCTTATTCCCAGTGAGCACGGCCCCGGTGCCTGCCAGGTCCCTGACCAGGAGGGACCTTTTAGGGAAGACCCTTCTCTTTCCATAGGATCCGTGTCTTTTCCCCGACCGTCCGCCCCGCCCCCTGACATTTGAGATCCTCCTGTCCCATCACCCCTGGCCTGCAGGGCAGCCTCCTGGACACACACCCACACCCCTCCTTCCTAGGACGAAATGCTAGCTGTCAGTTAGTCTGCACTGCCTTTACAGACTAGAGCCTTAAGAAGAAAGGAGTTCTCGGCCGGGCGCAGTGGCTCACGCCTGTCATCCTAGCACTCTGGGAGGCCGAGGCGGGCGGATCGCTCGAGGTCAGGAGTTCGAAACCAGCCTGAGCAAGAGCGAGACCCTGTCTCTACTATAAATAGAAAGAAATTAATTGGCCAACTAATATATATAGAAAAAAATTAGCCGGGCATGGTGGTGCATACCTGTAGTCCCAGCTACTCGGGAGGCTGAGGCAGGAGGATCGCTTGAGCCCAGGAGATTGAGGTTGCTGTGAGCTAGGCTGACGCCACGGCACTCACTCTAGCCTGGGCAACAAAGCGAGACTCTGTTTCAAAA
>VSMD01096689.1:0-46073 GCA_008750895.1 Mirza zaza
GGGGCAGTGACGCGCCGGCGGTCCCGGGCTGGGGCTGGTCCAGAAGACCCGACGCGTTGCGGCGGCCGTGGCCCGGAAGCGGACGGAGGCGGCCCGGGGTCCCCGCCGTCTGCCAGCCATGGAGGAAGCGGACCGACAGCTCCTACGGCGGTCCCGGGTGCGGCTGGTCAGCGAGCTGCAGGTGGTCCCGCTCTGGGATGCTCTGCTGAGCCGCGAGCTCTTCACGCCCGACATGATCGAGGACATCCAGGTGCGTCCGGGTCCCCGCCCCACCCGTACCCGCGCTTCCCGCGCGGCACGCGGCCCTCCCCGTCGGCGGTGGGTAAGGCGAGCGGCGCGGGGAGGGTCCTGGAGGCACAATATGACTTAATGGTCGAGCTCCCGCCCTTTCCCGTGGCGTTGTAGTAGCCGGTACCCATCCCCTTGGAGGAACCGTTGCGTGGGAACCCTGTTTTCCCTTCCGGCGTCGAGCCCGCACAGTCCTCCCGCGAAGCCCAGGATCCCGGACATCGCTTTGTGGAGTGTTTGCTAAAGCGATTCCGCGTCCTGCACCGTCAGCGTGCGCTGTTAGGTAAAAGGAAAATCTGAGGCACAACTAAATTTCGAAGAATTTGAGTAAGAAGCAATTCATGAATTGGGGAACACCAGACTGAAAGAGGTTTAGTGTTACGATGACAAAGTGTCAGAGGCAATTATTTATTGGGAAGATGTGGAAACAAAATAATTTATGATCAAATTGCCTTTTTTTAGGTACCTTGTTGGTAAGTCCCTAGTTACACAAGCCTGGATTAGTTGACCGCTTGTGATTGGCTGGGTGGTTTTATTTCTGTCTAACATAAACATTTACCAGAAATGACCCAAGTTAAGTTTTGCTTATGCTTGCGATTTAAGCAGGATTTGGGTCACTTATGAGACCTACTTGGTTTTGTCTGCTCAGGGATTCTTCAGGCTGGGTCTCCGTTTTACTTTAACACTTGGGAGGAAGGAGGCATGTGTACTTTTCTTTGCTAACATAGAAGTTCTAGGCACTCACTCACTTTGGCATCAGACTCTCTGGCAGCATGTGCTTGGGCAAGTCACTTACTCTCTTTGAGCCTCAGTTTCCTGGGCTATGAAATGGAAACAACAATAATGTCATAAGGACTAAATAAGATAATGGATGTGAAACAGTGTGGTGTCAGGCACAGAGGAAGGGCTCAACATGCCATGTGTTCTTTGGCCAGCCCCTTATGTGCTGTTTATGTTTTGTAAAAGGGTTTTAGAAATGAGGTTGAGGTTTTCTTTAAAAACACTTTCACATCTTTGTCTTGTTAGACCCTCACCACAGGCCTGTGAAGATACAGGAAGTATTTCCTACGGTGAAGTGCAGTGGGGGTGAGTGTCTGGCCAGAGACCCTGGCCCGTGCCCTGGGGGTGCCTTGCAGGCTGAGTCTCCAGCTTGCATATCCTCCAGGAGCTTGGCCTTGGCTGGGCCCAGCCAAAAATCTTTAATAGGAGAAACTGATCGATTGCGTGTAATATGAATGATTACCAGTTAATATAATAATAAAACAAGTTTTATGAACACTTGCTGTGTGGCCTGTACTGGGCAGTGGAAATGCTTTGAGGCCACAGGCCTTGCCTTGAGGCACATTCACAGGGATCACAAGCTCAAATGCCAGTGGAGGCCTGACTGGTGGGCATTATATTGGGCCGCCTCTGCACTGCTCCCTATCTTTAGCTGAGGTTGGTCATACCTACCAGCATGCTGGCCCCATGTTGCCAGATCTTTCACATTTTTAAAGAGAAGCTGGCAACCCTTTATTTATTTTATTTATTTATTTTTTGAGGCAGGGTCTTGCTCTGTTTCCCAGGCTAGAGTGCAGTGGCATCATCGTAGCTCATTGCAACCTCAAACTCCTGGGCTCAAAGCAATCCTCCTATCTCAGCCTCCTGAGTATCTGAGACTATAGGCACATGCCACCACACTGGGCTAATTTTTTTGTTTTTTTTTGTAGAAATGGGGTCTTGCTATGTTGCTCAGGCTGGTCTCAAACTCCTGGGCTCAAGTGATCCTCCTGCTTCTGCCTCCCAAAGTGATAGGACTACAAGTATGAGCTGCCACTGAGCCCAGTCGGAAGTATTGATTTCTCTTTCAAATTCCCTGGCTTAAACTGTTAGTGCAAAATTCAGAGTTTTAAATAATCTTGTGTGAATCACAAGGCCACCATTTTGCCACCTCTGGTATGGCTGATAAACACACAGGTTTTGGAGCCAGATGGATTTAGGCCCCCATCCTGGGTTTGTTACATATTATTATTATTATTTTTTGTTTGTTTGTTTGTTTTTTTTTTTTTGAGACAGAGTCTCACTTTATTGCCCAGGCTAGAGTGAGTGCCGTGGCATCAGCCTAGCTCACAGCAACCTCAAACTCCTGGGCTCAAGCAATCCTGCTGCCTCAGCCTCCCAAGCAACTGGGACTACAGGCATGCGCCACCATGCCCGGCTAATTTTTTTTTTTTTCTATATATATTAGTTGGCCAATTAATTTCTTTCCGTTTATAGTAGAGATGGGGTCTCCCTCTTGCTCAGGCTGGTCTCGAACTCCTGAGCTCAAATGATCCGCCCACCTCGGCCTCCCAGAGAGCTAGGATTACAGGCGTGAGCCACCGCGCCCGGCCTGTTACATATTATTAATAGCAAGTTGCAAAAAATCAAAACCAAAAGAACAAACTGTTAGGGCCTAGGGACCACAGGTAGCAAATAACCCGCCATTAGCTTCTGTATTATGCTTGCTTGCTTGCTTAGCAGAGTAGAAAATTTTCAGTTGACCCTTATCTGACTCCGGACCTGCCATCTCACCTCTGTTAGTATGAGTAAGTTTAGAGAAAATAAAGGGAAGGCCGGTGGTGTATGGCACAACTGCCCATAAGAGATAGCTGCTATCCCAGGGTTGAAACACCCTGGACACCTGAGGCGCCTGACATGCTTTATGTAGCTAGTGAAATGCACCCTGGCTTAGATCACAGATTGCGGAGTGTATTTCGACTAAGATTAATGTTGTCCACAGTTAGGCTGCTTCAGAGGCTTCCTCTTAGCTGAATCTTAGCTGTAGCCGGTGATGCCTACAAAACCCATCTCAAGGCTCCACACCCCCCACCCCCCACATTGTGCTAAAACAAGATAAAAATGTAAGATTAATGCTTTCTCTTGCTTTTGTAAAAGTGCTTGCTAATTAGATTTTTAGAGTGTAGTTTTTGCTTTTAAAAAGGGGCCATTTTTCTTAGCTCATGGCTACTTTCTGTGCCTGCCACTCTGCAGAGCAGAAGTAGTCCTGGACAGCTAATAAAGACTCACAATTTGACCCAATTCAGTGTCTAAGGTGGTTTTTTCTTGCATTCCAGACCATAACACAAGCAAGCAAAAAACCACTTTTCTGGGACTCAGTTTCCCTCATCTGTAAAGTAGAGAAATTGTAATATAAGCCTCTAAGTGTGTACAGAGATAAAAAATGAAATCATGCCTTTAACACAGTGGCTGACCTACTGGGAGTGTTTGGCAAATGTTGAGAAATCCTAACACCATGACCTGTTTGCATGTAACAAACTGTTTTGCTAGTGAGATTCATCTTCTCATGGAGGCTGTGGCTCTGTGCTGTTCACTGTAGTAGCCATTAGCCACATGTGGCTATTTAAATGTAAATCAAAAGTAATTAAAGTTAAAAATTCAGTTCTTCAGTTATATCACCCAGATGCTCATGTGCCACTTGTGGCTGGTGGCTACCATATTGGATAGTGCAGATAAAGAACATTTCTGTCACCTTGGAAAGTTCTCTTAGACAGTGCAACTGTAGGATATTTGAGGACAGGCTGGTGGAGCCCTGTGGAGCCCGAGGAACTAGTCCAGTGTTCGGTCTCTAAGGACATGCAGCAGATATCCCTCATCTTCCTGCTGTCTTAGTGACTGGCCCTGCCATTCTGATACCTGTCTGTCGACCTTGACCGTCTTCTCACCTCTATTCTAGCTGCACCATCTTTGCTCCCTCCTACCCTGCCTGTGGCTCACTCGTTTTCATTGTCCACTCTGATCCCAGGGGGATTTTTTGAAAAGGCAGATATGACTCTGCCACTCCCTTCTTAAAACTCATAGCTCTCTTGGCCTGGTCACACAAAGACTGTGTCCCTTGCCACTGTCCACCTACCCCCCCTTATAATTCTCTGAATTCACTATTCACTTCCTGATGTTCCCTGGAGTCTCAGCTAAGACTTCCCCTCCTGGGGGCTTTCCTGATCCCCCAAGGCTGAGTTGGGTGGTCCCATACCTTCTCAACCCCATGTGTCCTCTGTCTGGGTGCTTCTGTCCTTGCCGTGTCATTGGTGGTTTGTCTGATTGCATCCCCCATTAGGCATTTGCTCGTTAAGGACTGAGGCTGTTCACTTAGCACAGTGCTGGGCACATAGTAGATGCCTCCAAAGTACTGAATAAATAGGTAAACACTCAGTGCACCTGCAGGCTCCATTTTTGCCCACGTTCCTGATTGTTTAACCTACACTAAAGGGGCAATGGGGGGACAGGTGAGAGCCACATGGAAGTATGTGGGTAATTAGTGTCATGTCTTTCTTTTTAAACAGCGGGCAGGCTCTGGGTCTCGGCGGGATCAGGCCAGGCAGCTGATCATCGACCTGGAGACTCGAGGGAGTCAGGCCCTTCCTTTGTTCATCTCCTGCTTAGAGGACACAGGCCAGGATGTGCTGGCGTCATTCCTGCGAACCAGCAGGCACTCAGCAAAGCTGTCGAAGCCAACTCCAGGAAACCCTACCCTGAAAACACCCAGGCCAGTGGACACTGGTTCTGGAGGATTCAGTGGTGTCTGTGAGTATGGAGAGAGTGGTTGGTGGGTGGGGAGGGACTGTTGGTATAGCTGGGTAGGCTGAGATTCAGAATTGAATTTTGGTGTTGTCTCTCTGAGTGCTCATAGGGGTGGGTGGAATATTCCAGTAGGTCTTCAGGAGATTTAATTCTGGCATTCCCTCCTCTGAAAAGCTCTGCTAAAGTCTGTTTTGGATGTGCCAGATTTTGTTTTTGGCTTTTCCTTACTTTTGATAGAGCGTGTCCCAAGTTT
Organism: Mirza zaza; assembly: GCA_008750895.1. NCBI lineage: Eukaryota > Metazoa > Chordata > Mammalia > Primates > Cheirogaleidae > Mirza > Mirza zaza. The sequence goes on from VSMD01096689.1 coordinate 5,102, forward strand.
TGAGCTGTGTTTCTGGATCCAGCTATTGTTTAAAACTTGCCTTTGGTCCAGGTGGGTGGCTTGGACTAACCCATGCCTGGCGGCAGGAGGGAGGGCTCTGTAGAGTCTGCCCCATACAAACTTGCCTCTGTGCGGTGTATCCCTTGCCTCCTTCCCTCACAGCAACCCTGCAAGGCAGGTGTCAGACCCATCCTTGTTGATGAGGATACTGAGGCTCAGGGAAAATATAAAGCATTCCAGTGTCCTATAGGACTCTCTTGCCTCTTCCCAGTCTAATCCCTCTCCCCTTTACCCAAGGTCATCTCTGCTCTGACCTCTATCGCCATGGTCCCTTTTGCTTGTGTTAGGGTGGAAAGCTTAGTAGGTGCTCACAGTGAAGGCAGGGAAAGATTTCTCCAGACAGAGATTAGGATAGAAAGAAGAGGTTTATTTACTCTTCCCTGGGGAGGGGGAAAAGGACCAGCACCTTGAGGTAGAAAAGGAAGAATGTACCGCCAAAAAACCAGCTATTGAGGCTTTTTAAAGGGGGTTGTAGACTGGCAGGTGCAATGGAGAAATTGATGCCATCGGCCCCTTTGTTTCTTCTTGGCAGCAGGTAGATAACAAAAACTGTGAGGATGTCAAAGTCCAAGAGTCCTGCCTTTCCTTGAAGAAGGGATTATCGCAGCAGATGTGACTCTGTCCTTGGGATGTGGCTGAGGCCTGGAGCTCATACCTGGCTGTTCGCTTAGGAATTCTTTAGACTGTAAGAAAGCAGATTCTCACAAAACAATTTTGAATGAGAGAGATTTACATCTCTTTTCTGTCCATTCAGCTCTCTTTAGAAGTTGTGCAAAACAGAACTTCTGCAGAGTGCCCATTAGCGAGAGAACTGTAGGATTGATCTTTAACTGTTACTGGGGAGATTGGGGGATTAGGTATTTTCCTGTTAATTCAGCAGGGCTGCCCCTTTCACTTGTCCTTCAACTTCAGTGTGAATGGAATCCTGTGCACTCTTTGAGTCTGGCTTCTTCACTTATCATTGTATCTGTGACATTCATTCATACGGTTTTGCATATCAGTAGTTTGTTATGTTTTATTGCTGGTGGTTCCTTTTCCAAATAATCCACAATTTCTTTAACCAGTCTCCTGTTGATGGACATGCAGGTTGTTTGCAGTTAGGGCTTTGTTCTCACAGCAGCACATGGGGATCTAGTGCTTCCTATTTCATGGCTGCCTGGTGGACCGTTGCATGGCATTGATGCTAAGAATAGTAATACTAGTACTGGTAACATTACTGAGTACTTATTATTTGCTGGGCACTGTTCAGGTGCTTATTACATAAATAATCTAATTTAATCTCCCCAACTCTTTCGTAAAGCAAGTGCTACATGTTTCCCATTTTACTATTGAACAGAGTGAGTCACAGATTGGGAAATGACTCACCCCAAACCACACAGCTACTGAGAAATGGAAACAAGATTGCAGTCCAGGCTTCCCCATTCTTTTTTTTTTTTTTTAATTTTGAATACTGAGGGGGAACAGGCTGCCCCATTCTGCCTGCTCTGCCACCTGGTAGCCCCACGTGTGCCTTGTGCCATGTTTCTTTAGCCAGCCCTTGTTAATGGATCCTGTATTGTTTCCGCAGTGGCCTTGCCTATCTCTAACTGAGGGATAGATGCCTAGACATGAATTGTGGGTTCGAGGGTACATGTTTCCTTCCGATAGATGCTACCAGCTTATACTTCAAAAATGTGTCATTTTTTAATCTTACCAACTATGACTGAGGGTGACTATTTTCCCATATTTTTGCCAACAATGAGTATTAACACTTTTTTCTTATGTGATGGGTAATAAGTAGTACCTGAATGAGTAGTGCTGAGTAACTGTGTGATTTTGGACAATCTATTAACGCAAACGGACATGATTAGGATATGAAGCTACATTTGCTTGAAGTGTAAGGCAGAAGATTATTTCTGGAATTGTTTATATTCATTATTGTTGTACTGTAAAGAAAGGAGGTAAACCATAAAGTTCATCTGTTGTCTGGTTCTGGGAAATGTCAATTTGAGTCATTTAGGAGCAGCAGTCTGAACTTGAGCTTTCTGTTCTTTTGTAAGGTATTTTATTTCTTGTTAGTTGTGAATATTTATTCCTAGGAGGAGCTTAATTCCAAAGGGTAAATAATAATAGTAATAATAGGTTCACTTTAAATATGAATATCACTTTATAGTATACAGAGTTTTTTATTTTTATTTTTTTAAGATACAAGGTCTTGCTCTTTGCCCAAGGCTGGAGTGCATCCTCCTGGGTTCGAACAATCCTCCCACCTTAGCCTCCAGAGGAGCTGGGACTACAAGCACATGCCACCATACCTGGCTATTTTTTTTTTAAGACAGTATCTCTCTATGTTGCCCAGGCTGGTCTTGAACTCCTGGCCTCAAGTAATCCTCCTGCCTCAGCCTCCTGAATAGCTGGAATTGCAAGTGCAAGCTACCTTGCCTGGCCACAGTGCTTTTTCAGGTCTTCAAAAATGCCCTGTGCAGTGGTAGGCAGGGCAAGCCGCTCTGTTATTAGACTCCATTTGCAGGGGAGGAAGGTGGGCTCTGAGAGCAACACAGTCACAAAGGAAGTTCAAGTGTAGAACTAGGACTCGGGCCCGGGTCTTCTACCTTAATACAGTGACTGCACCATTTACCATGTTGCTGCTGAGAGATATCCTTTTTAGGTGCTGGGCCTTAGATTCCTGAGGACAGCACAAAAATATTTCCCAATGTAGGTTTCATGATGACCCACAAAGAAAGAGCTCTGTAGTCATGTAAGTGTGGGAAAATCTAGATAAGCAGGAGTAGGACCACCAATAGGACTTCACGGAGTCTTTAATAAGCTGTGCAGGACAGGGTGCTGTAGATCAACGTTTGTCAAGCGGGGGGCAATTTAGCCCCCACCCACCAAGGGACATTAGGCAATGTCTAGAGACATAGTTGGTAGTTATAGCTGATGGTGGGTGGGTGCTACTGGCATCTAGTGGGCAGAGGCCAGAGATGCTGCCAAACATCCTAAGATGCACAGGACAACTTTTCACAGTAAAGAATAGTCAGGCCCACAGCCATAGTGCTGGGGTTGAGTATACATACTGCTCTGGAGTATGCGTGTCAATGAATAATAATAATAACCATGATCAGGTTTTTTTTTAAATGATTAATAGAAGATTTATTTAAGCATGAATCCATGTAGTCATGATTACCAGACTTAATATGAAATGTTAAATGTTTGATCCAATTTTCATTCCTGGATAAGTTTTTCTTTCCTGTCCCTGTCAGTTTTGAAAATAATATCAGAAGAAGAGGGGCCCAATCCCACACATAGCTCCTAAGAGAGAGTTCTTGGGAGTGGGTCTGAAATTGGGATAGACATTTGCTGATCTTGCATGGGTCCAACGAATCAAGGCAGGATCTTCAATGAACCCTCAGCAGTCGGGGTCGTTTTACTGAAGCAGGTACTCACATTTAAGCCAGGCTCTTATGGCCAACCGCTCAGCTTGCGCCTGCCAGGTTTCCAGAGATATGTCGTATTTGGCCGGGTCGAGGGTCGGGGGCAGGGTGGCCAGGCACGATAGAGTATGCTTTGGGAACGACATCTGGGCGACCCCCATGATCAGTTTTATTGAGCTTTTAATGTGTCAGGTATTGTTTTATGTGTTTGACATGTGTCAATCATTTGAGGCCTTACCACAATCCTGTGAGGTTGGTAGTTGCTCCTCTGATCCCATGAGGCAGATGGAGAGAACAGAGGCCCAGAGACTCTGAGCTACCTGCCCAGAGTCACACAGCTGGTGAGTGGTAGAATTGGCTTTGAACCGATTAGTGGTAGAATTTGGCTTTGAACCCAAAAGTACTCAGGCTCTGAAGTCCAGACTCATTCCATCACTGCCTCATAAAGAACAAATGGCTCATTTTCTTTCTGGTCCCTATATTTGTGCCATTTAGCATTAGCGTACTCAAGTATTTGGTAGGTACCTGCTGGGTTCAAGGCATCAGCTAGGTGTTGGGATGCAGCATTGAACAAAGATGCATAGTCCTTGCTTTCATGTAGGGAGGGACAGACATTTAGTTCATGCCTGCACAATTAGATCTTTAATCACAGCTGTGGTTAGTGCTTTGAGAAAGTTGAACACGGTGCTTTGGGAGTGCATGACACAGGGGACTCGCCAGAACGGTAGCTTTGTCTTTTTTTTTTGTTTGGAGACAGAGTCTCGCTTTGTTTCCCAGGCTAGAGTGAGTGCCATGGCGTCAGCCTAGCTCACAGCAACCTCAAACTCCTGGGCTCAAGCGATCCTTCTGCCTCAGCCTCCCGAGTAGCTGGGACTACAGGCAGCACCACCATGCCCGGCTAATTTTTTCTATATATATTATTTGGCCAATTAATTTCTTTCTATTTTATAGTAGAGACGGGGTCTCGCTGTTGCTCAGGCTGGTTTCGAACTCCTGACCTCGAGCAATCCGCCCGCCTCGGCCTCCCAGAGTGCTAGGATTACAGGCGTGAGCCACCGCACCCGGCCGGTAGCTTTGTCTTTGAATGTTTGAGGGGAAATGCTGTTTCCTTCAGAATGAATTAACTTTCTTAGTTTCAGACATGATGCCTTGTGTGTAATTGCTTGTCCCAGCCAGGACCTCTTACATGGGAGGACTGGGAGAACTGTCGGTGGCTACATTAGTCAGGGTTCTCCAGAGATGCAGAATCAATAGGATATATCTATATCTATATCTAGATACACACACATACACATATGTGAAGGAGATTTATTATGAGGTATTGGCTCATGCAGTTATGGAGGCTGAGAAGTGCCATGATCTGCTGTCTGCAAGCTGGAGACCCAGGAAAGCTGGTGGCATACTTCCAGTCTGAGTCTGAAGGCCTGAGAACCAGGAGTGCCAATGGTGTAAGTCCCAGATTTATGAAGGCGTAAGACCGACGTTCCAGATCAAGTGGTCGGACAGAGAGATTGAATTCTCCCTTCCTCTGCTTTTTTGTCCTATTCATACTCTCATTGGATCGGATGAGGCCCACCTATGTTGGGGAGGGCTGTCTGCTTTACCCAGTCTAGCCATTTAAATCCCAATTTCACCCCAAAGCACTCTTACAGACATAACCAGAAATAGTGCTTAACCAAATATCTGGACGCCCTGTGACCCAGTCAAGTTGACACATGAAATTAACATCACATTGGCTTTCTCTGCTCATGCCTTACCTGGGTTGGAACTTTCCTGAAAGTAGAAGTTGGCTCTTTAGCTCTTTCTGGCACCCTGGCCCCTCCACTTGGGCTGGTGGCTGTGTTCACCGCCTGTTACCACTCAGACTCCCTGAGCCTCCCACTCCCCTCTGGCAAGTGGGGATAAATGACAGTACTTATTTGCTGCAGGGACTGCTCTGAGGAGTAAGCGTGGCAGTGCATGGCAGGACTACTGGGGCCTCGCGTTGAGTGAACACTTGGTCGGGTGGTCAGCTCTGCTTCCTTCTGTGATTTCTGAATTGCCAAGGGCTTGGGAAGGCCTAGTCCTGGGGCATCTACCCTTCTGTAGGGTCCCCCATATCCCCAAATCCCCACTTTCTTTCTGTGTCATGACTGAGAATCACAGAGTGCCTTGACTATTCTGTGACCTAGCCAGCCACAGGTTTCTCCCAGCAGGCTTGAACCCAAACCAGGGCCTTGAACATTCCCAGGCACTGACAGAGGTATCTAGGTTTACTAGAAAGAAAGTAGACCTGGCCCTGAGCCACATCCCTTAACCCTCCTATAAACTCCACACCGTGACCCCCTTGCTATGGACATACCTGGGTAGGCACCCCTTTTCTATTGCTGCCATGAGGGTCGCTGCAGCCTACTCTGTGCCTAAGCTCCCCTGATAAATGCTCTGCACTGAGCACCCCGGTGTCCACGGCTTCTTTTTTTGGAATTGCAGCTGACCCCATCTCTGGATTGTTTAGGGCACTCCCTTGTGGATCCCCCCCCTGCTGTTGCTTTTGGGGAGATTCCAGCCATTTGTTCAGTGAGACGAAATGCCTTCCTTCCCTCAGGCAGCAAAGGGCATGTGCTTTCCCCTTTCTCTTTGTGTTGGAGACATGGGCACATGCCCAGTGACCCTCTGGCTGTAAGACTGATCCTTTTGCACACACACTTAGCCATGTATTTTGTCGTCCCCATGGGAGCCGCCATTTTGGTAGAAACTGCTCTCAGGCACCCCGTATCTGATCATGACATCCTCCTTGGCGCTCTTGCAGGCCTCGCTTCCTTTGTGCTGTGATATCTGCCTGAATGTCTTCCTTACCCCTTTCTTTTGGGAGCCCTTTGTGGATTTTACCCTCCACAGACCCCTGTAGCCTGTCCCCCCCCCCCAAAGCCATTTTGGTTTATACATTGATAGTGCTAATTGGGGAATGAATGAATTCCTCAGTAGTAGAAAGTGGTTACAATTCTGGGGTGCAGCAGAATTTTGGAAATGAGCAAACATTCTCAGAATTAAATGTGTGGACTCTAGGAGTCTTCTGTTTAAGTAAAACCATTCCTAATTTAAAAAATGGGATGTAAATGCTTTTCTGGTGTGGCTTTTAAACTGGCAAGAGAATAGTTCCCAGCAAGAGGTCCAGACTCGCTCTAAGCAAGGAGTGGCACATCATTGGAACTCAAGTGTAAGTTTCACCACAACCTGGAGGTAGCCACTGTGTTCTTGTTTAAAAAAGAAGAAATGTCTCGCCGGGCGCGGTGGCTCACACCTGTAATTCTAGCACTCTGGGAGGCTGAGGCAGGCAGATCGCTCAAGATCAGGATCGCTCGAGGTCAGGAGTTCGAAACCAGCCTGAGCAAAAGCGAGACCCTGTCTCTACTATAAATAGAAAGAAATTAATTTGCCACCTAAAAATATATAGAAAAAGTTAGCTGGGCACATGCCTGTTGTAGTCCCAGCTACTCAGGAGGCTGAGGCAGAAGGATTGCTCGAGCCTAGGAGTTTGAGGTTGCTGTGAGCTAAGCTGACACCATGACACTCTAGCCCGGGTAACAGAGTGAGACTTTGTCTTAAAAAAAAAAAAAGAAGAAATGTTTCATGACCTTATAGGCTGGTGGCCAGTTAAGTTTTGCTAAGTGAAATGAAAACTCTTTGACATTGAAGGAAAGTGACCATCTTTATTCATTTATTCATTCTGCAAATATTTCCTGCAGACCTACTGTGTGCTGGGCCCAATGGACTCAGCAGACAGCCAGCATCTGCTCCTCTGAACTTCCCTTACGCCTTTTCGTTCTGAAGTTTCACGTGAATGGAATCACACTGCCTATACTCTTCTGTGTCTGGATTTTACGCAGCATGTTTTCAAGGTTATCAACAACGTTGCATGAATTAGTAGCTTGTTCTTTTTTAGGCTGTGTGGTGTTCCCTTGTATGGCTGTATCACAATTTACATACCCATCAACTTGTCGTTGGATTGGTTGTTTCCAGATTGGGGCATTTTGACTAAGTCCTCAGTGACCATTCTTGGCCAATTCCCTAGTATTTTATACCCATATATACTCATTTCCCTTGGACACATACCCGAGGGTAGACTTGCTAGTCAGAGGGTGGGTGTGTGTTTAACTTTATTAGAAACTTCTACAGATATCCAAGGTGGCTTTGCTGCTTGATTCTCCCACTAGCCTTAGGGTCCCCAAGTTCCTGCTCCTCTGTATTTGTGGGGCTGTCCTCACAGAGTCCCTTCTCCTGCCTTGTTGGGCTGTGACATTCATGTTTCCCTCTTTGTCTTTTTAGGTGCTCCCAAGACACTGAAGGGGAATGCGGATTTGGTGAGTCTTCGTGTGGTTTGGGGCCAGTTGCTTGGGCTCTGGGCCCTTCCTCTCCACTGGCCAGGTCCTTCCCTGCAGCTGTGTCAGGAGCCCAGGGAACCCAGCGAGGCTGGGGAGTGGGGTTCCAGTCCTAGCCTTCCCGGCTCCCTGCCCCTGCCCAGCGCTTGCTGACATGGCTTGCTCAACACTGCTCTTCCTCATGTGTGAAGTCAGGGGATAGACCTCAGGAGGGGCAGGCGAAAGCCTCGGCTGTGTCCCCCATCCCAAGTCACCACTGTCTCATTTACAAGCATTCACTGGCTCCCATGCGCCCTGGGCTCTGCAGGCATTCCCTGGGGAATAGCCATCAGTCTAGCAGGGAAGAGAGAAGTTAGGCAAATGAATAAATATATATTTAATAAACACAAACAGTGATATGTACCATAAACAAAAGGAACAAGCTCCCGTGGGAGAGAATTATAAGGGGAAGGTGCTTAGGGAGGCAGCAGCCTCAGACGCTCGGGGGTGGGGCCCGGGCACAAGTTCTCAGGTGCACGCTGGACTAGGTGACCTGTAAGGTCCTTTTGGGGTGAACGTTTGAGTTGTTGCATTTCTAAGCTAGCAGCTCCCATCCCTAAATACTAGGAGCTGCTCTTCTCTCCAGAGTGTAGCTGAACTGCCAGTCCCCACCCGTCTGTCCTGGGGGTGGTTCTCTCCCATCTGCCCTGCTGGCTGGGGACCCCTTTTCCTGTCCCCATCCCTCCAGACTGTTAACCACATAAGTGAGAACCGCGGGTGGCCTCCTGGGGCGTGCGCCGAGGCCGTGGGTTTACGTCGGTCCCTGTGTTGGGCAGGCGTATGTCCTGAACGCCGACCCTTGTGGCCACTGCCTCATCATCAACAACGTGAACTTCTGCCCAGACTCGGGCCACAGCACCCGCACCGGCTCCAACGTCGACTGTGAGAAGCTGCAGCGCCGCTTCTCCTTGCTGCATTTCGCGGTGGAGGTGAAGTGCGACCTGACGGCCAAGGTACCATCGCTGTCTGTTGGGGCAGGTGGGGATGTGGCCCTGCAAGGGACCCTGAAAGTCAGCTGACTGTCCAGGCGAGCCCTGACATCTGTAGGACCGTGGGGGGGCAGTCTGGCCGGTGGTTTCAGGGAAAAGCTTCAGACTCAGCGAAGCCTGGGCTTAAGGGCTGGCTCTCCCAGCTACCTGCTGGGCAGTGATCTCCTGTGCCTCAGTTTCCGTGTCCAGAAAGCAAGAATGATACCCACTTTGTCGTGGGGTTAGGTGAACAGTGCCCACACATAGCAAATGGTGGCTGTTAGTACTGTTAGTACTGTCACTACTTTAGTGCCTGCCCCTGGGAGCCGAGGGAGTGATGTCCCCAGGCCTTTGGGCGGGGCCCTCTCACTGCCTGGAAATCTGTCCGCGCTTCCGGCTCACCTGCACCTTCCCTCGTAGAAAATGGTCCTGGCTTTGGTGGAGCTGGCACGGCGGGACCACAGTGCACTGGACTGCTGCGTGGTGGTCATTCTGTCTCACGGCTGTCAGGTGGGACGCCCCCTCCACCCTGCCCTGCTCCGTGGGTGCAGGCTGTGCTGAGAGGCTGTGCAGGAGCCCCGTCCCTTCCTGTGTGCCCAACACCTTTGGCTTTGTGGGGAAGAGCTGTGGAGTTGTGGTGCCCTGTTCACCTCCTGTTGCTTTCTCAGGAGCCACCTGGTCCTCTGAGGAGCGGGCTGTGCCCTCCTGCATCAGAGGTTCCCGTATGGCTGATTTAGGAGGTGGGGTTGGGGCCCGGGAATTGCATTTCTTACAAGTTCCCAAGTGAGACTGATGCTGCTGGCCTAGGGGCCAGCCTCTGGGAACCTATGGTCTAGCCGAAGCTGGCCGGCAGGCTCCCACTGGGCCACCTGGCCCCTAGAGGCACGTGCATGTGAGACGCCTGGGATAGATGCTGAGCAGGGCCCTTCCAGAGCCAGCCCGATCTGTCTGAGTCAGCCTCGTGCCCCTGGCTGGGACCTTCTCAATACTTGGTCCCCCTCACAAAACCTCTGAACAGGCTGTTGGATTCCTTCCTACCCTCTCTTCTAGATTTTGTAACCAGGGTTCTTTCTTGGTCTTCTAGGCCAGCCACCTCCAGTTCCCGGGGGCCGTCTACGGTACAGACGGATGTCCTGTGTCGGTCGAGAGAATCGTGAACATCTTCAACGGGACTGGCTGCCCCAGCCTGGGAGGGAAGCCCAAGCTCTTTTTCATCCAGGCCTGTGGAGGGGGTAAGCAGCTCCCGGCGGGCAGATCTGGCGGGGAAGGAGCCGCCGCCTGCCCCCTTCTCACCCAGCCCCTCAGCGTCCTCGGGATCTCTCCTGGCATTTGGGGGGTCCCCCCGTGGCAGCACCTCCACCTGACTGGAGCAGGCCACTGCCCGGTCGCTCTGCAGAGGTTGGAGTCACGGCGCAGCAGCACCGTGGGCACGTGCTCTGCAGCCTCAGCTCCAGACACTTGGCACAAACACACTCAAAGCAGAGGAGGGAGGGAAACAACCCTTGTGATTTTCCTTGTCACCATTCCCCAACCTCCATCAACTCGACGTCTTTTCCACCATCACAGAGAACGGGAGGCCACAGCTGAACTACAGGGGAAAACCAAAGAGTTTAATTGTGGGAATTCCCAAGGCCCCAGGTCCAGGGGATTTGAGGAATAGTTTAAGGATTATTTGTAGTTTTGCCATATGCCCTGGTTTTAAACCTAACCCCTACTTACTGTTACCTGACTTTCTTGTTAAAAAAAAAAAGAGAGAGAGAGAAGGGAGAGAAACATCGGGTTTCCTGGCTTGTGGGTCATGACAGGAGTAGTGGAAACCCTAGAAGTTCTGTCCCAGGGAGTCCCCTGTGCCCTGGGCTCTGCAGGGCCTGGAGCATTTGAAAGGTGTATCCATTTCTTGCCCCGTAGCCTGATCTGCCAGGGAAGTGGGCGTCGTTTTCCCACATAAATGTCCAGCTTATCCAGGGGGCAGGCACCGTATCCGCTGACAGCCTGTGATGTGGGCACCTGTGGTATTTCTTCTGTGCCCCTCCTACTGTCCCATACTGTTCCACACTGGCAGGGTGGGATGGGGCTTGTCTATGAGAGCAGGTTCTGGTCACATGATTAATCCAGTAAGTGTTTGTTGAGCACCTGCTGTATACACCAGGCTGTGTGTTAGGTGCTGGGGACAGAGAGAGATAGGGTCTCAGTCCCCTGGAATGTATAATTTGACATGAGCTGTTTTAAGTCACTGTCATGACCCATGCTCACAGCTTGGCCACAAGTGATTGAGGACATTTCATTCAGCCCTGGATCGGCTACTCATTCATCGTATTATACGGTCCTGGGCCAGCCAACCTCTAGAAACCTAGGCAAACGGGGCGACTAACAGAACCCACCTGTCAGTGTTACCATGATAATATCCAGTGGACTAATTAGTGTGTGTACAATGCCTAAAATGTGTTCATTTTACTAGCTGAAAACCCAGACTCCCCCCGTTCCCCCACTTGAGAAGACCCAGTGCGCCCCACGGCCCTGTCGCCAGCGCAGTTACCTCAGAATAACAGCATTAGGAAGGGGCAGGCGGTTGCACTTGGGGGTTATGGATGTCCTGCTCTAACTCACTTTTTTTCGTATCCAAAATGCATGGTCGAGTGATGCCCTCACTCTGGAGCCTGTGGCTCCTCTCTCATGCGAATGATATGAAAGGTGGAGAGGGCAAGGGGCCATGAATGAAGGTAGGCGGGGTGCCTGCCTTCTGGATGGTTAGCCCCTCTTGTGCATCCCTCCCCCATCCATTCTCAGCAGCAAGGAGGACCTTTGTCATGTGTATCACTTCAGTGTCACTCTTTGGACTCCTTAGTGGGCCTACGAGGCCTCTGATGATGGGCCCCTGCCACTTTTGTCCCCCAGCCCCAGCATGGCTCAGCCTTTCCAGGATATCCCAGGCTCTGCCTATCCCCCGGCTACCTCTGGTTTTGAACTCCTGACCTTGAGTGATCCTCCCACCTCAGCCTCCCAGAGTGCTAGGATTACAGGTGTGAGCCACTGCGCCCGGTCCCCTGGCTACCTCTGAATCCTCCATCCTTCTGGTTACAACTTATCACTGTCTCCAGGAAGTCTTATCTAAACACCCCCTTCCTTGTACAAGGTCAAGGTTAGCTGGCCCCTGTGATCTTGCAGGCCCTTTTCTTCTGCTGCCATAGCGTTTTCTGCTTGGATTGGGGTGGCCTCATCCCTGGTCAGCTCTGAGGGTGGAGCTAGGGCTGCTGCCCCCGAGCTGGGCCCCAGCCTGACATGGAGCTCACAGTCTGCTCGCATCTCATGTGGATTTTAATTGTTTGAATTTGAAGTAGAACCATATAAAAATACCTCTGAACAGAATTTGAATTAATTTAGATTCCTGCCATTAAAGCAAAACAAAACTTACTGGGAGCAGCAAGATTTCCAAGCTCTGGAATGCAGTGAGTAAGATGCTCCCTTTGGAGTTCTGGTCCCTGCTTTGCTGCTGGCAGGCTGCGTGACTTGGTGTTTATCGCTGTTGCCACATGGTGGCGCCACTCCAGCCGAGAACAGAAATACACAAAAAACGTCCCATTCTCTGCCACTGTGGCGGGGTGTCCTGTTTACATGCATCAGCGCACCTGCCCTGCATTTTGGCGACTCTTGTATTGCTCTTTTAAAACTCTCTGTTGTAATAATTTAAAACAATTAAAAAATCCCGCAACACATCCACCCCTTCGTTAAGAGGTAGCGCAGCAGCGGGGCTGGAAAAACGTGCCTCAAAGTCATTAATTTTGCTGTGGGATGCCAGTGTGATACAGCACAAAACAGCTGGACACACTTGGCCGAAGGCACGTGGCCGCCTCTGTGAGGCCAAGCTGTCAATTTTGGGGTGACTCCTCTTCAGAATTTCAGAGGTCATGCGGAGAAGGCAGAAAGCAGCAGCAATGTGCTGCGGTGGTCGTGGACTTCATGTGCGGGGGAACATCACCTCCTCCCACTGTGTATTCATTCTTGCGGGGAAGTGAGTCTTGCCCTGCGGGGAGTTGCGCATTAATGAGGCTGCCTAAGAACCAAGCTGTGCACAGGGTGCATCGCCCTGCAGGCTGGGCCTTCACATCACATTTGCACGATGGCATGACGCAGGAAGGGAGCTGCAGTAGCATCCCTCGTCTGGCCCGCTCTTCCCCTTTCCCCACACCCCTCTGTGATCCCGGTGGCTGTTCTCTGTGTTTGGCAGGCTATCTCTCTGCTCACGCCTGTTTCCTTGGGCCATTCTGGTGGCACCCCGCTCCAGTGCCCCCTGCCGCTGCTGCAGCAGGCTGCCCTGGCATGCCAGACATGGTCCCACACTCATGTCCCCGGCCTCCTCCCTCTGCTGCTGCACAGACAGCCGGGGCAGATTCCAGAATCTCTACCGAGAACAAACTAACAGCAATGAACTGAGAAAGCCAGAGACGAGTATGGCTTTTGCAGATATGGGAACCTCACGTTGCAGGCTGTGGTCCCTCGGGGGTAAGCAGCAGGGGGGTTGAGAGGCACAAAATCCAGGGCAGAGGCCTGCTCCCCTGCACGTTATCTGGGAGGATGCAGATTGCCAGCAGCTCTGGAGCTTTAGCTGTGTGGAGCGAGAGGTTAGTAGATGTTATTATGGGGTTGCCAGAACCATCTCTGCCCCCTGCAGATGTGCCCTCAGCTCCCTTGGTGAACTGTGACTGCCCCCCCCCCTCCGTCACATAGGTCCAGCCACACCAACCTGCTGGCTCTGCAGCCCGACATGTCATCTCTCCCACCAGGACTGTTTTCCCTGATCTCTCGCTTCGGAGCCTGGGCCACCGTCACCTCCAGGAGTGTTTTCCTGAGGAACCCTCTGAACCACTCAACTCTGCCCCCTGCTTTTTTCTTTTTCTAACCTAAGCTCTTGTTAGCTGCCCCCTGTGCCTCCTCATGAGCCCTATGGCAGAGGACCTCATGCCAGGAGCCCTCCCACAGTGTCACCATTTCGATGGCTCTATGGCTGAGCTTTGTGTGTAGCCTCAGTCCTGCCCTGACTTCTCTGTTTTCCAAGCCTGACACTGCTTTGGGGGAGTTTGGATTTTAAAACTGAAAAGACAGAAAATATGACAACCTGGCCGGGCGCGGTGGCTCAAGCCTGTAATCCTAGCTCTCTGGGAGGCCGAGGTGGGTGGATCGTTTGAGCTCAGGAGTTCGAGACCAGCCTGAGCAAGAGCGAGAGCCCATCTCTACTATAAATAGAAAGAAATTAATTGGCCAACTAATATATATAGAAAAAATTAGCCGGGCATAGTGGCACATGCCTGTGGTCCCAGCTACTTGGGAGGCTGAGGCAGCAGGATTGCTTGAGCCCAGGAGTCTGAGGTTGCCGTGAGCTAGGCTGATGCCACGGCATTCACTCTAGACTGGGCAATAAAGTGAGACTCTGTCTCAAAAAAAAAAAAAAAAAAAATATGACAACCTAAAAAAAAAAAATCATCCAGAATGTGAGAGCTGATATAGATATCTCATTTCTTCCTCTTCCTTTTGGATCCCAGCCCGTGGGCATGGTCAGCTTTGCTCATTGAACACAGTTGTCTCTGAAGCATTTCCGCACATCTCTGTGGTGGTCATCATCACCAGTGCAAATGACTTTATGATGTTCCGTTTTCATGATACGCACTCATTTATGAAACCATTTTCCTAACGGTGGCCATTTAGGTGACATCTAGTTTTTGGCACACATGACCAGAGGTGCCTTTGTATAGAGAGCTTTTATGTGAACTTGAATTCTTTCCTTAGGAAATTACTAGATTAGAAGATGTAAACTTCTTCAAGGGTTTTTATTACCTGTGACTTGGTGTCTGTTTGGTATGTTTCTGATGTTTTCTTTGATTTCATGAAAGGATTGTGATAGCTCAAGAAGTACAAATATTTCGGTAGAACAAAATGGAGAGGAAGTGCAAGGAGAAAAGGAAGGAAGGGTGAGTTTGGAATCCATAAGTGCCTGCTATGATTCCAGCATGCTTGCTAGGGGGGCCTGCAGATGTTCTGTGCTTCCCAGCAGCCAAGACAACATACGATCACTTACAAGGTCCAAGGTATCTGGTATTTGCAGGACAGAAGTCAGGAACATTTCTTCGCTTTGTTATGTTAAAGGGGACACTGTGATGTAGTGGACAGCTTCCTTAACTATGTTTCTAAACAACAATAACAACAAAAAGAAAAGTTTTATAGGGCTTTTTTATTGTGTAAAATACACATAACATAAAATTTACCATCTTAACCTCTTTTTTTGTCTTTTAAGACAGGGTCCTCCTCTGTCTCTGGGGCTAGTGTGTAGTGGCATCATCATAGCTCACTGCAACCTCAAACTCCTGGGCTTGAGTGATCCTCCTGCCTCAAGTTCCCAAGTAGCTGGGACTAAGTGTTAGAATTATAGGTGGGAGACACCACACCTGGCCAGAGAGATTTTTTGTTACTGACTTAATCTTCTTACTAGTTCTAAGTCTGTTTATATTTTATATTTCTTTGTGACTTAGTCTTTGATTCTGTGTTCCTAGGAGCTTGTCCATTTCACCTAGGTTATCCAATTTGTTGGTGTACCATGGTTCATAGTACTCTCATAATCCTTTTTTGTTTCTGTAGAATCAGTAGTAATGTCCCCACTGTGATTTCTGATTTTAGTAATTTGAGTCTTCTCTCTTGTCAGTCCATCTAGCTAGAGGTTTGTTAATTTTGTTGATCTTTTTGACCAACTTTTGGTTTCATTGCTTTTTCTCTATTGTTTTTCTATTTTCATATTTCGTTGATCTCTACCTTATATGGCTTTTTTTCTTTAATCTAAGTCTCAGTGTAAATTGAGGACACAGTTTATTGTCTGAGATTTTAGCACCTGAGACAGAAGGACCCATCTTCCCCTTACCTGTGTCTTTTCTTGGTGTCTGTGTTGATGCTCCGCACCCCAGGGTGCCCCTAGATGGACATGTCTCTGCCTGTGTGTCATTAACCGGGAGTTTAAAGAGGGCTTCGTAATAACCCACGGGAAATCCTTTATGGATTTGCCTGTTCTGGATATTTCATATAAATGGCATCATATCTTGTGTGGCTTTTAGGACAAGCTCTGTTCTCAGCACAGTGTTTCAAGGTTCATCGTGTCAGGCAGGTGTCGGTGGCAGGTGTCGGTGTTTCGGTGGCAGGTGTCGGTGTTGCAGTCCTTTTTAAAGCTGGATAATGTTCCTTTGTCTGGATAGACCACATTTAGTTTGTCAATTCATGTGTTGATGGACACTGGGTTGTTTCCACCTTTTGGCTATTGTGAGTGGTGCTGCCGTGCACACGTGTGTGCAAGTTTTTGTTTGAATACTTGTTTTAATTATTTTAGGTATATATCTTACAACCTATTTTTATAGCAGTTTTTAAAATTTCTGGATTCCCCTTTCTTCCCCCAAATTTGACCTTGTGAACATGTAATAGCTTTGTTGTGGAAAAAAGTAAAGTTTCTGTTTGCTGTTCATGTGTGCCCAGCACTGGGACCCTGGCTCGAGAGGGAACAGGGAGTCTAGGCTGGGGGCAAGAAGTAGGGCCAGAGCCCCAGTCTGCGAGCGTCAGTGGTGAGTGGTGGTTGTTTCTGCTTCCCGCAGGGCAGAAAGACCATGGGTTTGAGGTGGCCTCCACTTCCCCTGAAGACAGGCTGTTGGGCAATAACCCGGAGACAGATGCCACCCCGTTCCAGGAGGGCTCTGGGACGATGGACCAGCCGGACGCCATGTCTAGTTTGCCCACCCCCAGTGACATCTTTGTGTCCTACTCCACCTTCCCAGGTGAGCACCTCAGAGCTGTCGTCCCAGCCACAGGGCTTCCTGTCTGCCCCAGAGGCAGCTGTGCTGTGAAAGAAAAGACCTGAGTGTGAGCCTGGGTTCTGCCTCTTGCTACCTGTGTAACCCTGTACAAGTGACTTTACCTCTGTGAGCGTTGGCTCAGGTTGAAGGGGCACACAGTGGGGCACACGCCCTTACCGCCTCACCCTGCCTCAGCCTTCTCAGCTTTAGAATGGGAATAATAATCGCACCTCAGGGGTTGTCACTGAGCATGGTGCCTGGCACATGGCAGGTGCCACAGATGGTAGTTTCCTTCCCTTCCTACTCCTTGGGTGAGTCACTTGACTCCTCTGAGGCTTGGTTTCCTCGTCAGGAAGGCAGGAATCCTAGCTGAAGGCAGGAGGGGTGATGAAGATGAAATAAGGTCACTATCGGGCAGAGCTGCAGGGGGAGGCTGCTCCTGCAGGATGTGTGGATGGGTCCAGGTCTGGAGGTCCCCGAGACTGCATGCACGGTGGGGGAGGGGACACCTCTCCAAAAAGTTCAGCCTCCCTCCCTCCAAAGGTTTTGTCTCCTGGAGGGATACCAAGAGCGGCTCCTGGTACGTGGAGACCCTGGACAGCATCTTTGAGCAGTGGGCTCACTCGGAGGACCTGCAGTCCCTGCTGCTCAGGGTGAGTGCTGCCTCCCTTCTCGAAGTCTGGGATGGGTGGCCTACTGGGGTAGAGGTGTCCTCCTCGGGGCAAGGTGGTAGGGGGCGAGCAGGACACCAGGCCCAAACCAAAGGTAAAAGGCGGTAGGAGAGTCTTGGCTTGCCATGAGGGTCAGTGCTTTTGTTTCTCTTTATGAGAGACGTTGCTGCCAGTGGTGACATCTGCCTTTTATTCAAGGGGGCTGCCCACCCTGTGTCCTCTGAGGTTCCCAGGCTGACACCTCCTGCTCTCCCACTGATGGAGCCCGTCCTTAGTGCCAGGGTGAGATGGCTCACTGGCCAGAGCCTGGCACCCCCTTGGGTGGGTCGTGGGACCCCTCCCTGCACTGGGTGCACCACCGCAGTCTTCTCTTGTCCCACAAGAATCACAAATCCCTCTTTAGGGCTGGGCACTGTGGCTCACGCCTGTAATCCTAGCACTCTTGGAGGTCAAGGCAGGAGGATCGCTTGAGCTCAGGAGTTGGAGACCAGCGAGAGCAAGAGTGAGACCCTGTCTATACTAAAAATACAAAAATTAGCCAGGCATTGTGGTGCGCACCTGTAGTCCCAGCTACTTAGGAGGCTGAGGCAGGAGGATTGCTTTAGCCCAGGAGTTGGAGGTTGCAGTGAGCTACAATGATGCCACTGCACTATAGCCTGGGCAACAGAGGGAGACTGTTTCAACAAAACAAAACAAACACAAAAAACAAAAGCCAAATCACTGTTTAGTACGTTCCTTTCTCAAGACGCCCCAGGGAGATGACAGACGGGGAAGGGTGGCCTGGTAGGGCCAACACTCCATGGAAACCCCACTCAGAGCAGTTGCTTCCTCCCAGGGTCCCAGATGTCCCGGCTACCTTCGGGAAGTAGCACATGGGGGTCCCTCCTGCTCTGCTCAAGGGCCGGGACCACCCCTTGCCCTGTGGGAAGAGAGGGTCCCTGCGCGTTGCAGAGCAGAGCTGGGTGGGTATTAACATTTTACTCTGATCTGAACATGGTGAATTTTGAAATTTTGAGTTTTTTAAACTTATATTTGAGGTGCTTGTTCATTAAATCCCCCGGGCAAGGATGCAGTTAGAGCTGTTGTCAAGTGTGGATGTAGGGGACATCCCCCCAGCCCCTCTTTTGGATTTGTCCTTCACTGGAAAGAACTGAACTCAACAGACCTCCCTGTGGTCATGTTTTCACAGGTTGCCAACGCTGTTTCCGTGAAAGGGATTTACAAACAGATGCCTGGTTGTTTTAATTTCCTCCGGAAAAAACTTTTCTTTAAAACACAGTGAGGCCTGGACCCCTCACCCTGCCTTCTCTTGTGCCCCAGAACCTTCCTGCTCCAGGCCTGGTGGTGGCTGAGGCCTGGACTTCGCTGCAACTCAGGGACCTGCAGCCTGTACAGGGTTGGATCCTTCCCTGTTGTGCCGGGCTCTTAGCAGCTTCCAGACCAGACACACATGCTCAGCAGGAGCAGGCGAGGGACAGAAGAAAGCCGTGGATACCTCGTGGCCTCTTCACCAGTGGTTGGTCCTGGGCTAGTGACTGTGGCCTGTGAGCCCTGGGTTTTCTCTAGACAGGGCTTAATCCCCATACTATTACGTGTGGGGCTGTCCTGTCTGTTGTAGGATGTTTAGCACCATCCCTGGCCTCCACCCACTCGATGCCAGCAGCACCTGTTCCCGAGTAGTGCCAACCAAAAATGTCTTCAGACATTGCCAAATATGCCCTGGGGGACAAAAGTGCCCCCACTCGGGAATCACTGATCTGCAGAGATTTTTGGCTACAAACAAACCAGCATCTCTTTTAGATCAGCAAGCTGGGGGCTTCTAGAGTCTGAACAGCTGGAATCTGTGAATTCAAATGAAGTTTTAAAAATTGTTAATTTTTTCTGTATTGCATTATTCTTAACAAATAAATCTTGGGGAAATACGGACTCTCTTTGCCTATTTCCCCCTCATTTTGCTCGAAACTTTTGTTCTTCCATATAAAGGACACTTTTGTTTTTTTCAAAGCATTTCCCCATGTCTCTTGGGGTCTTGCTATGTTGCTCAGGCTGGCCTCAAACTCCTGGGCTCAAGGGATCCTCCTGCCTCAGCCTCCGAAGTATCTGAGCATACAGGCACACGCCACCATGCCTGGGCTCATTTCCACATACCTTATTTCACTTGATCATTAGATTATTATCCCTTCCCAGGAAGGCAACTAGGGTGGGAACCATGTGCTCAGGGAGTTAAGTCTCTTGTCCCAGGGAACACAGTTATCCAGTGGAGAGACCTGGCTGGAACCTGGGTCTCCTGAGTGCCAGCCTATGCCTGCCATGTGCCTCGCTTGCCAAGGTACCCCCTGGGCTGCAGTGTGAGTGTGATGTGCAACAGTGGGCTGTCAGGCTTCCCCAGAGAAGGCCCTATCCCTGGGTCTTCTAAGCTGTCCTGACCCCAGACTATTTCTTGTTCCTAGGGCCCTGGATGTTAGATGATTTGCTAATAAGACTCTCACCAAGATGTGATTCATGTAGTTGTTACTTTATTCTAATATCATTTTCTTTCTGTGACCTTCCCAAGTCTGAAACAGTGGTGGAGACTTCTCGTGGTTAGTTTTTTGCAATCACCTGCAGGGTGCACACAAAATAATCAAGTTAACCAAACAGCAGTGCTGCACTTGGCAGTTTCCCGTCTTTGTCCTTCCAGGCTGTACTACTCATATGAATCCCAGGTAGCCTGCGCTGGGGTTGTGCCTGCCTGAGGAGTTCTGATGATGTTTGCCAGAAAATGTGATCACGGCTTTTCACTGACCTGTTAGGATTTTCCTATAAAGGGGGTCTTAGCTTGTATCCTGTTTGGGTTTTAGGGACGGGGGAGGGGGCTCTGTTAACCCCTAAAAATTATATGCCAAATGTGTGGATGGGTGAGCTTTTAGATTTCCTTTGTTTCTCGTATCAAAACTGCTGTTTGCAAGGCACTGTCAGCACTGTGGGTGGAGCTGTCACCTGGTTTCAGAGGCAGTATCTATCACACATTTTAATATGCCAAGTTCACGACCCAGAAAAGCTGCCATAGCACCACACTCAGACCTGTGTGCACTAATTATGTGCAAGGATGTTCACTTAAGCACTGTAAGTGTCAACATATGAAACAGGTGAAAGGATGGATCATTATATTCACAATAGGGAGCATTGTTTGGCTGTTGGAGAGAATGACACAGATGTATGTACTGACATGTAAAATGTGAGTGGGTGTTAAATGAATAAACGAAGTTGCAGAACAGTGTGGAGTGCAGGGCCCTACCTTTTGGTTGGCAGACAGCATGTGTCTATGTACATATGTAGACAGTTTATACAGGCACGTGCCGCCCAGAAGACCACACCTGAGCTGTTAACAGTGACAGCTCTGGAGAGCGGAATTGTGGATGTGGAACGATAGGGGACTTGTGCTTTTTTTTTTTTTGAGACAGAGTCTCGCTTTATTGCCCAGGCTAGAGTGAGTGCCGTGGCGTCAGCCTAGCTCACAGCAACCTCAATCTCCTGGGCTCAAGCAATCCTGCTGCCTCAGCCTCCCAAGTAGCTGGGACTACAGGCGTGCACCACCATGCCCGGCTATTTTTTTCTATATATATGTTAGTTGGCCAATTAATTTCTTTCTATTTATAGTAGAGACGGGGTCTCGCTCTTGCTCAGGCTGGTTTCGAACTCCTGACCTTGAGCGATCCACCCGCCTCGGCCTCCCAGAGTGCTAGGATTACAGGCGTGAGCCACCGCGCCCGGCCAACTTGTGCTTTTTTACTTGATACACTCATTCTGTTGATATTTTTACAAACAGTATGTATTATCTTCTGATAAAAAAATAAAGCTAGTGATTGCTGAAGGTCCCTGTGTTGCTGTCATTCAGGAGACATCTGTTGAAAGGACAAATGCCCTTGGCCGCTCATCTCCTCCTGAAGCTTCTCTGCTCAGATCTTTTTTTTGGCAGCTTCCTGACCTTGTCACCTGTCTGGGTTTCTCCAGGCAGGTGCTCTCGAGCACCCACAGGCTGCAGCTGTGTGTGACTCTAAACTGCACATGGTGTGTCCCTGGGCTGGGACCACTGCAAGGTTTCATTAGGCCCTCTGCAGCTGCCGGGGGACCCCCCACCCCCCCACCTGAGGACAGCTGGGCGCTTGGCTCTTCCACTTCTGGAACGGGTTCCCGGGCATCTGTGCCTGCCCTGGCTGCCCTCCCGTGAATGCAGGACCTCTGCCCAGTGCCTTGCAAGGCTCGCTTTCCCGGCTGATCCCTGCTGCCATCTGGCCACGCTTTAGGGTCTGGCCTGCTCTGTCGTGCTTGTGTGTGTTGCTAGGAACAGCTGACACTGGGACATGGAGTCAGGAAAATTGCCCTTGGCCCCTGCTTTGAGCCCCGAAGGAGCTGTGGAGACCAGCTGCACAGAGACTCAGCAGCAGCTGGGGCTGGAAAGGGGTCCTAGGACTGGGCTGGGAAAAGGCCCCTCAGCATCCTCTGTCCAGGCCAGTGTCCTTTGAAACGCTGGCGGGACCACAGCAGCTAGACTCACACTTCCCTCTGCCCAAGAAAATGGCTTTCCCCCAATTTACCAAAAAAATCAAAAAACAAAAGCTAATTAATGGCTACTCTTTTTTTCTGATTTTCCATTTTTCTCCAACAAATTTTGCTGGAATCTCTGATGCCTGTGAGCACGTGTTGGCAAAGAAATGGCAGCAGACAGAGCAGTGAACGAGGAGCTGGCAGGTGTTCCTGGGAAACCTTGGAAACAGCCACCTGCTTGTTCTGACAGTGCAGTTTTCCTCCTGTGACCACATGCTCATGGCTGCAGGTTCACATTTGGTTTCGTGAGTGTGAGTTGAAGTCAATCTAACAGTTCTCTGCAAGTTAAACCTAAGCAGTCAGATGCCAGCTTTCCCCTTCACTGGGGGCTGTGCCACAAAGGCCACACTGTCACTTGCTCTGGCTCCTAAGCCAGAGGAGCCCTGGCTGGAGGAGCCCTGGTCTAGGTCAAGTCCCATTTTACAGAAGAGCAAACTGAGGTGGTGGCAATGCCAGGGGTGGTTAAGAAAGTGCCTCTGATTGGCAGAGTGTCCTCCTCTTCCCTCCCTGCATCCATCGCTGGGCTCGGGGCCCCCACCCTCCCCCAGGTCCCCCTTCTTAGTGATGACGCTTCCTGTTCTGCTTCGGCTCACTGCTGCTGTGTCCATGGCTGCTCCCTAATACTGGTGACTGCTATTGTTTTGTTAATACATAATTTTATGATTACTGTAAACAAATGTGTGTTCACTGTTCAAAAATATAGAAATCGAGCTGGTGTGGAAGCTCACAGGGGACAGCTGCCTGAGTTCACATTCACAAGAATAGGGGGCCACCTCAGCCCCATGTGCCTGGGACTGTCCCCTTCTACAGCTGGAAGTCGTGAAATCCCAAGAACCGCAGCCCCGAGCCAACTGGGAAGAGTGGCTGTGGACTGATTTCCAATGATTAAGGCTGCAGAGGTCTCAAACTGCAGCCTTTGGGCTACGTTTTGGGCTTTGCAGATGAATCCGAGTGGTTCTAGCACTGGCTGGTGGGGTTGGTGCCTACACACAGGGAAGCAAAACCAAAATGTCCCACTAATCCTAATGGACCCGCCTGAGGAGAATCCTTTGTTTTCAGCCTCTGTGGACAAGGCCACGCTCCATGTTCCTTTTTGCTCAACTTTGTGCACACAGAAACTTTGAGGGGGGGGGGCTCCTGCCTACGCCTCAGGAGGAAGGAGGGGTTCTCAGACCGCGGGCGGCCCTGGCCCCCGGGGCAGGTGAGCAGGGCAGTGCCCTGGGCTCAGGGCTCGAGTGGCTCTTACCGACTGGATCCAGGAGATGTAGTTGGAGACCCGAGTGAAGACGGAGGGCTTGTGGTAGTAGTTGCAGCCGAGGGAGGACGCGAAGCTGACCACGCCATGCACCTCCCACTTGCCGTCAGCCGCCCGGCAGTTCAGCGGCCCCCCGGAGTCCCCCTGAGGAAGGCCGCGCATTAGAACCCCCGTGCTTGTGGCATTCCTGTGGTTCTACCGTGGGCCCCTCTGCCCTCTGGGGCCAGCCCTCGAGTCACAGCTCAGGGTGGCACCACCATCCCGACAAGCACCCCTCCTTTCCGTGCGCCCGGCGCCGGGCTGAGCGCTTTCTACACCTCGTCTCAGCAAATTGTCACAAAGCCCGTGAGGTTCACCTAGGAGCCCTGTCAGTGTTCCTGGCCACCGAGGGGGGAATTTCCTGGGGGCGGGGGGTTGTCTATGCGGGCAGAGAGTGTGGGGTACGGTGTGATCTCAAAGGTGTGGAGCTACTTCCACTCCGTCCCATTCTTTGTACTACGGGACAAAGTCCAAAAGGCTGTGCTGTATGTCTCCAGGAAGGCTTCTGTGGCAGCTGCCTTGAGGGGACACATTGGGCCGTTAATGAGATTAATTGGACAGATAAGCCAGAAGTGCCCTCACCCTCAGAATACCCTCCCTTGGCTCCATTCCTACACAGAGGACAGAATAAACAAGAGGATGACAGTAATGGGAGACCTCGAGGAGACCCAAGGAAGGACTTCCCAGCACTGAGGGGGTGGACACTGCAAGGAGAATCTCAGAACATGTCTTCTGGAGGCCACAAGGTCAAAGGTCACGGGATATGTCCGGACTATTTCTGGGTGCTTCTGCCAGGAGGCGGGGGGACAGACCCCTGGACTCCTAGAGCCTCTCTCCCCATCCCCAGCCACACTTGGTGGCATAACGGGGACACCTGATTTTCTGTACTCACGTAGCAGCTGGCGGTCACGCCGTCACCCCCAGCACAGACCATATTGGTCTTCACGGTGCTGCCCCACCAGTCAGAGCTGGAGCATGTGGCGTAGTCCACGACCAGCAAGCGGCCCTGCTGCAGGATGTCAGGGCTAGTCCCGTTGGCTGAATGACCAGAGAGAGAGCATTACAGGGACGAAGGAACTCCCAAGAAAAAGGGAAGTAGTGGACACCTGCTGGACTTTCTGTCTAGCTCTTTTTTTTGGGGGGTGCAGGGTCTTTCTCTGTCATCCAGGTGGAAGGGTGGTGGTGTGATCATAGCTCACAGCCACCTCAAACTCCTCGGCTCAAGTGATCCTCCTGTCTCAGCTTCAGAGTATGTGGGAATATAGGAGCACAGCACCACGACCTGGATAATTTTTCTATTTTTGGTAGAAACAAGGTCTCACTGTTGCTGGGGCTGTAGCCTCTTCTTTCTGGCCCCCGTTACTCTCTCCCATCCACAGCGTTGCCATGGGAGCAGCCCTGTGTGTCTGTACTGTTTGTCTACACTACTGTACAGTTGATTGGTTAGTGGCACATGGGACAGCTTTTGTTATGGGGAGTGCAGGGTCTGCCGAGGTCTCCAGGGACCCTGTGGAGCTCCAGAAGGCCGAAGTCACAGAGTAAATGCTCTTCTGACTCTGGCCTTGGGCCGTACGGAAGATGTCATGTGGTTTGTACAAGTCTCATTCCATCATAGGCATCGTGACAACTGACGCCCGGTGGCTACAATGTGCCAGGCCCTGTCTTAGGGCCTCCTGTGGGAGCCCTCCTTCAACTGCCTTGACAGCTCTGTGATGTGGGTGCTATGATCATCTCTATTTTACAGTTGAGGACTGGGGCATGGAGAGGCTACGTAACGTGTCCAAGGTCACACAGCTATCTAGCGGGAGAGCTGGGATTTGAACCCAGGCACACTTACCAGTCTATGCCATCTGGCCTCTCCAGGGTGGCGAGAGGCCCTGGATGGACAGGGGTGACATCACCTCCCTTCCCTCCGGGCCCCCACTTACTCTGCAGATTTCCCCAGCCGGTGACGTAGCAGGGGTAGTGGTTGGGGAGAATGGTGCCAGCAGGTGGGAGGCAGGCCAGCTGGATCTTGTCACTCAGGGAGACAGACACATTCAGCTTGAGCAGGGCAATGTCATTCCTGGGTCAGTGGAGAGGCCGAGCATGAAGAGAGGGTTGATTTTCCCTGCCCTGCGGGGCTTTGGAGAGCTCGGAGACCCTTGTCATCTTTCTGTGGACATGACCCCCAGGCTGCCCTGACAGGCAGGACAGAGGCCTCGTTGGAAGGGGGAAGGCAGAGAGACTGTGCCCTACTCCCCTGCCAGCCATGGAGTCTGCAGCGCCATCCCTGGCACGGAGTAGTGGCATGGTCACTGAGGGTCTGGGGTGGCCAGGCGGCCAGCAGGCACAGCTGGCAGGAAACCCAGGTCACTGTAGCAGTCTTTGCTTCTCCCTTCCCCAGGTCAACCCCCACCCCAGGGACCTTTGGGGCTGGCTCCACACCTAAGAGTCAGAGCTCCTTCCCGCTCCCTGCAGAGGCAGCAAAGGAAGGGGTGAGGTCGGGCCCACTGCCTGTGTGAGATCCCTGTTTCCTTGCCGACCTTACCCTCCAAGCGCACCCAGACGTACCCTTTGACAACCTGGCTGGAGTTCCACTTCTCGTGCACCACGAGCTTGGAGACACTGACAGCCAGCGAGCCCGCCTCCTCGGTGGAGAGCTTGTGCAGGCCCAGCACCACACGGTAGGTCCAGGAGGAGCTGGGAGAAAGGGGGCCGAGCGGAGAGGTTGGGCTCCCGGCTGCCCCCACTGGCAAGGGACACTCTAATCAGCAGGTGTCCTCAAACTACTGCCTGCGGGCCACATGCAGGTGTTTTTGCCCATTTGTTTTTTTACTTCAAAATAAGATATGTGCAGTGCGCATAGGAATTTGTTCATAGTTTTTTTTAAACTATAGTCTAGCCCTCCAATGGTCTGAGGGACAGTGAACTGGCCCCCTGTTTAAAAAGTTTGAGGATCCCTGCAATGTGTCCCCACCAGAGGCCTGGCTTTGGGTAGTGATGGGGATGTAAGTGACTGCTGGGGGAACCACGAGCTGGAGTTTGGGGATTTTTCTTCCCCAGGGGCAGTTAGTTCTAACATAACATAAACTATACAGCATAACTACAACTATGTAATAATTGTTACTACACGAACTACAAGCTACAATACAAAAGTTATGATAGCATAATCTCTATGTTGTTTTGAAGGGATTGAGATGAACACAGAGACACAGGAGTTATTTGCCCTCAAGGGCATTTTCTGGTTTAACCCTCCAGCTCTCATTTTCAGATGGGGAAACTGAGGCCCAGAGAGGGGTAACTAGTCCCACAGAGTCCCACAGTCAGTGAGAAATCAGCACCAGAAGCCAGGACTGCTGACTCCCAAGCCTTATTAATTTCCCATCACCTCGTAGAACTTATTATGAATTAGGTGGGAAAAAGGAACTACCCCAAGCAAGGAGTGACACGGGCCCAGCCAAACCTCGGGAGCTCCGGTGAGTTCCAGCTGATGTGATAAGCAGAGGTCACATGGAAGGAAGAGGATAAGTGAACAACGTTGCAGAATCTTCTCTTTCCCCCTGGGCCTTATAATTGGCGTATATGTTATAATTCACTTTAATTGAGCACTTACTAAGTGCCAGGCCCCTTTAATCCACACTCAGTTCTGTTATCCCATTTTTAGAGGTGATGGTATTGTAGCTTGGAGAAGTTATTTGAGTTGCTAGAGGGAACCCAATTCCAGATCCAGAGGCCACATCTACAACCCCGGAGGCCAGGGATTATACCATCCCCTGCTCTGCACCCTCCCTCAGTGCCTGGCACAGGTCAATCGGTCCAGGCCACGTAAGGACCCATGGACCGTCCAACAGACAAAGCATAGATGGACCGAAGCTTGTGCCTTGGCCGTGCAGGTGGTCATTTGCACAGCGTGGTGCGGGCCATCGGGCCCCTCCCAGAGGCAGCGCTGGCGGTGGGCAGGCCGGGCGCCTGGGGTGTGGCAGTTACCTGATGCAGTGGGCAGCTGTCATGACCCAGTTGTTGGCCACCAGGGACCCTCCGCAGGTGTGGTACCACTTGCCATCGGAGCTGTACTGCAGAGAGACCTGTGGAGAAGCACAAGCACGCTGGTGGCTGAGAGGTCCAGGCCGCGCTGCTGTCCCGTGTCCCGAGAGCAGGGCTGGGACCCGGGAAGGTGAGTGAGGCACTCACAGGTGCAAAACTTAAGGAGGTGCCAAAAAACTCAGCCATCGGGCCGGGCGCGGTGGCTCACGCCTGTAATCCCAGCACTCTGGGAGGCCGAGGCGGGAGGATCGCTCGAGGTCAGGAGTTCGAAACCAGCCTGAGCAAGAGCGAGACCCCGTCTCTACTATAAATAGAAAGAAATTAATTGGCCAACTAATATATATAGAAAAAATTAGCCGGGCATGGTGGCGCATGCCTGTAGTCCCAGCTACTCGGGAGGCTGAGGCAGCAGGATCGCTTGAGCCCAGGAGTTTGAGGTTGCTGTGAGCTAGGCTGACGCCACGGCACTCACTCTAGCCTGGGCAATAAAGTGAGACTCTGTTTCAAAAAAAAAACCTCACCCATCAAGAGAAAAATCATTTTAATGCTATTAAAAAAAATCAAAATTGATACAAAAATTCAGGGTAAACAAAATATCAAAAACTGAAATAGACAATTAAAACATAACTGCTCTGAACATCTTTTTGCAGGTTGATTTGTTGAGATCTTTCCCTTCTTGGGAGCTATTTCTTAGCTCCCTCCGATTTAATACGTCTAAAAGCAAACTCCTGGATTCCACTGCCCAACGCTGTTCTTTCTGCAGGCTTCCCCGTCTCAGTAAATGGCAACGCTTCTTACTGCTCAAGTATAATCCTTGGCGTCGTCCTTTGCTTTTCTCTTACTCTCATATCCCGCATTCAAATCCATCTGCAAATTCCATCAGCCCTACTTTCAGAACACGTGGAGTGACGGCAACCCCGGCACCACCTGAGCTGCTCGCCCCTGCCACTGTCATCTCTCGTCTAGTGTCCTGTCTGTTTTCCCTGCTCCCACTCGTATTTTCCAACACAGCAGCCAGAATGATCCTCTTCAATGTAAGTCTGGGGCCTGAAGTGATAGCTCACGCCTATAATCCCAGCGCCTTGGGAGGCCGAGGCAAGAGGATCACTTGAGGCCAGGAGTTCAAGACCAGCCTGGGCAATGTAGGAGACCCCATCTCTTAAAATATAAACAATAGAAAAATTAGCCCAGTGTGGTGCATTCCCCTGTAGTCCCAGCTACTCAGGAGGCTGAGGTGGGGGGGATGGCTTGAGCCCAGGAGTTTGAGATTGTTGTGAGCCATGATGATGCCACGGCACTCTAGCTTGGGTGACAGAGCAAGACCCTGTCTCTAATAATAAATAAAGTTAGAAAACAAGCCGGGCGCGGTGGCTCATGCCTGTAATCCTAGCACTCTGGGAGGCCGAGGCGGGAGGATTGCTCAAGGTCAGGAGTTCGAAACCAGCCTGAGCAAGAGCGAGACCCCGCCTCTACTAAAAATAGAAAGAAACTAATTGACCAACTAAAAATATATATACAAAAAATCAGCCGGGCATGGTGGCGCATGCCTGTAGTCCCAGCTACTCGGGAGGCTGAGGCAGGAGGATCACTTGAGCCCAGGAGTTTGAGGTTGCTGTGAGCTAGGCTGATGCCATGGCACTCACTCTAGCCTGGGCAACAAAGTGAGACTCTGTCTCTAAATAAATAAATAAAGTTAGAAAACAAATAAATGTAAGTCTGATTAGGTCTCTCCAGTGCCTCCCCCTTGAACACAGTAAAATCACAAACTGCATGATGACCTCCTAGGCCCTCCCTGACCTCTCTCATTTCCTAGGCCTCCAGCCCCTCTCCTGTAGCCATACTGACCTTCGTGCGGTTCTGCAAATGTACCAAGCCCATTTCTGCCCCAGGGCCTTAGCACTTGCTGTTCCCCCTGCCTGGAATATTCTTCTCCCAAGTAACAGCATAGCTCTCTACTTCACTTCCTATATGTCTCTGTTCAAGGTTACTTTCTCTATGAGCCTTCTATGACCACCGTATCCAAAACAGTGCGCGCACGCACACACACACACACATGCACACACATGCAGTTGTGCACACATCTCTCTTCCTTCTTGTCCTGCTTTACTCTTTATCATCTTATCTTTCAGTATGTGACATGTTATGAATTTACTCATCAATTGTTTATTTCTTACTCCCCCACTTTAATAAAACCTCCCTGAATTTTTTCCCCTACTGGTATGTTCCAGATGCCTAGAAATAGTGCCTGGGACATAGCAGGTCCATGATAAATACTTACTGATTGAATAAGTGCTGAGTAAGCAAATGAGTGAATGAATGAATGAATGAATGTGGAATTACCAGGGCAAGGGGCTGATCTCTCCTGTAGATCTTGTCACCTGTTGGTCTAGTTTCTCCCTGAGGACTAAATCCAGTTATAGGAATGTGAGAATGCATGAGTGCACCTGACTTCCTTCCACTCCCCCAGCTCCTTAGCATGTTTCTCTTTTTGATAAAAAACTATTTCTTTTTAGGTTTTATAAATTTTAAGGCGGTAGCATTTGGCACGGTTCCAGTCTCTAACGAGGCTGTCCCATGCTGTCCCATGTTCTAGGTCGACTGTAATGCATCTTTTCTCTACTGATATATAATGCCACATTTATCATATGCTAAGTTCCAATATATCCATGGAGCTATGTCTGGATTCTGCATTCTGTTCCACTGGCTTGTTTGTCTATTACTGTAATAAAACTTTTTAATTACTGTAGCTATGTATTAGCTACATTCCTGTCTTCATTCCTGGTCTCCTGTCTTCATTCCTGGTCTCCTGTCTTCATTCCTGGTCTCCTGTCTTTCAAGTCTGTGCCGTGGCCAAGCAGAAAGGAGGGAGGTGACAGCAGAGCTTTGAGCTGCTCTGACCAGGGCTACTGTCACTGTGGGGAATGATTCTCTCTGTGCTGGCAGTTGCCTGCTTTTCTCTGAACGCCTGCATTTCTGATTAGCCACTCGGCATTGCTCATTTGCTCGACATTAAGGAACCTTAGAGGAATTGGCTTTTAAAAAGATGTTTAAAATTAGAGAAAATGGAAAAGAACACCTAAAAGTGCCCCCCCCAATATAAAAATAGGCTGAAGACGTCCTACAGATGTGAAATTGTGTCCATGTAACACATATTACTTGGGGGCAGCAAAGCGTGGCCTAAAGAGCAAGGACTGGACCAAATTTGAATCCTCACTGTCCCCTGGGCTAACTGGGTGACTTAGGGCAACTACGTACCCTTTCTGGTCCCAGATAAGTTCTTCCTTTATCTGGAAAATGGGAACATAATACCCGCTGTGCAGGGCTCTTGGGAGGATTAATACTGTAATCACAAACACTTTAGCAAACACTTTACGTGTGTAATAATTTGAGCACTTGCCAGGGGCCAGACACTGTGCTGAGCTTAGCATGTGCATCAGATCGCCTTGTAACCACAGCAACCCTCTGAGGCAGTACCATTATTCCCCTTTCACAGCTGAGTAAACTAAGGCAGCTGATGTGCATTTGCACAATGCGGTCCGTGCCATATGGGCTCTAGAGTATTTCTAATTTTGTCTGCAGAGGGCAGGCGAGTTGCTCCAGGTCATCCCAGGGTTTGAGCCCTGGCCGCCTGGGTCCAGAATCTGTTTTTGGGAACTTTATACTTTTTGGAAAACTTTAAATTCTACTTTAGTTTTAAAGCTTGTAGCCCTTTATTTTTGAGTGTGTGGCGGATCGGTTTTCGGGGTATTGACCTGGGGCCACAGTCTTGGGGTGGGTGTCGGGTAGAAGAGTCCTCTCAGGCAGTACAATGCTGGGTCATGTTAATCCTGGCTTTATTTAAAACATTGATATTTTGTTCATTATGCATACTTTTGTATAAAGTTTGATTTTTAAAAATATTGCATGCAAACATTATTCATTTCGGTTGCCAAGTTTTGTGTTGCCCCCTTAAATTTTTCCCGTAAAGTTAGTGCTTTGCTTGCCTCCCTGGAGTTCCCGCCCAGCTAGACCTGCCCACCCACCCCAATAAACAAATCTCCCCGAGGAAACAGAAGCAGGAAGTGCAGGGTCTTCCAAGACTGGCGTTAGTTGGTTGCCAAGGAAGGGATACATTGGTACAAAAGGGTGAGGAAATACTCTGGTTGGCAGCACCAAGGGGATGTCGGCACAAGTGTGCCTGTGCTCTGGGGCCCTGCAGCACAGGGGACGTGGCCCCCCCTCTAACCTCCCAGAGAAGAAATACTTTGCGACTTTGAGAAAAGCAAAAGTATAAAACGCCACGTATACAAATTGTGAAATATCAGGCACCTTTTTTTAAAGTTATTTTTAGAGACTCACTATGTTGCCCAAGCTGGTCTCAAACTCCTGGCCTCGAGTGATCCTCCTGCCTCAGCCTCTCAAGTAGCTAGGCCTATAGGCATGAGCCACAAAGCTCTCTTAACTGAGGGGCAGGGCCCAGATGGTGGCCATTCCTTCAATAAGCATAGTGACTGCGGCATGAGGCACCCTGAACACTCAAGGCTAGCAGGCCCCTGGGTGCACCCATCGCTTAGCTGTAGAAACTCACCCCCATTCAGCTGGGTTTGTTCCCACACTTGTTTGTGTCTGTTCTGCTTGCAATAGTGAAATCTGATTAAACGTGTAACTAACAAAATATGGGTTCAAAAAGAGAGTTGTGATTTATATGGAAACTAAGTTAAATGATTGGAAGAGACTGGATAACCATGGCTCTTAAAAAAACATTCTCTTGAATTAATGTCTGAGAAAGTGGAAAGATTGGGGGAAAACATCGTAAAAGTCTGGATGGGCTCGTTACTCAGATTGCTTCATGAGTGTTTCAAAGTTTCTACTCTAAAGAAATGAACTTGTAGATGATATATTATGGGGATGATTTATATGAGAAAGACAGTTAAAACTAAAAAGATTTGGCCAGGCGAGGTGGCTCATGCCTGTAATCCCAGCACTCTGGGAGGCCGAGGCAGGAGGATCGCTCAAGGTCAGAAGATTGAAACCAGCCTGAGCAAGAGTGAGACACCGGCTCTACTAAAAAAAAAAAAAAAAAAAAAATAGAAAGAAATTAATTGGCCAACTAAAAATATATATAGAAAAAATTAGCCAGGCATGGTGGCGCATGCCTGTAGTCCCAGCTACTTGAGAAGCTGAGGCAGGAGGATCTCTCGAGCCCAGGAGTTTGAGGTTGCTGTGAGCTAGGTTGATGCCACGGCACTCTAGCCAGGGCAACAGAGAGACTCTGTCTCAAAAACAAACAAACAAACAAAAAAACAACTAAAAAGATTAGTGAATGAACGTTTATTTACATGGTCTAAATTAAGATAAAACGTTTAAAGCATATACATATGATTTAAAATAATTTATCTATAATCGGCTTTTCAATTACTCAGTCCCAATTATGTCAGACAAGAGAGATTTTCCTATAGTTATTTATGACAATATGAACTCCATACATTTGCACTGAGAGTCCTGTCACTAACAGTTGGATGGGGTGGTGCACACCTGTAATCCCAGCTACTCTGGAGGCTGAGGCAGGAGGATCACTTGAGGCCGGGAGTTCAAGTCGAGGTGGATGTGGGTTAGTCCCACCACTGACATGTCCTAGTACTTTGTGCCCGTGCGCCAACCTGCATCTTAGTCTTGCTATCACTATGATTATGTGAATGTAAGGGAACATTTATTTTCATTGGTAACATCAATTTTCATTGCCTTGCCTGTAGTTAAGAATTAATCTGCATACACAGCACTGATTGGTTCCCTAAAGCAAGGCTCGATTGCATAGGTGCTGATGAATGGTTCATAGGACAATAGTATATTCGCATGCAAGCATCTGATTGGTTAGCAGAGTAAGACTGTTGGGGGCTGATTCTGGTGTTATACCTTGTACTAATCATTCACTGTAGACTGTAATGTGCGTGTGCTGCCTGACGCAGCAGTAGTCAGCATTTTCTTCAGACACGGTTGCTGCCTTGTGACTTGATAGGAGGCCTGAGTTGTTGCACATAAGCAAATGCTCCCAACTCCTACACGGAGGGCCCCCGTGGTGGGAGTCTGGAGGCCATGGGAACAAGAACAAGAAGAACTCTCCCAAGAACTGGCCCCCGATTGATGGTTGGTAGTCAATGACGGGTAAGACTCCCCATGGAGGGGGGCAACCTGCAACAGGCACAACCGTGGGGGCCAGGAAGGAGCCGCCGCCTGGGATTGAGACCAAGAAGCACTTCAAATGGCTGCACTGTTTTATGTTGCCTATCTCGGCCTTGGCTTTTGAGCTCTGTCCGGCACCTTAAATTTAGTAACCGTTTTGAGGTCTGAGACCATGGGAAATTGTTTCCCTTTTGAAACAACTCTGGAATTGGCTGATATCGCTGCTATGCTCAGATGCTCACGTACAAGGAACTAACCTTGGGTCTGGGGGGTATAAAAATAAAGCGACCGGTGCATTGGTCATTTGAGTCATTGTCATGTCCATGTGTGTCTGTGTCGTTATTTATTTATTTATTTATTTTTGAGACAGAGTCTCACTCTGTTGCCCAGGCTAGAGTGAGTGCCGTGGTGTCAGCCTAGCTCACAGCAACCTCAAACTCCTGGGCTCAAGTGATCCTCCTGCCTCAGCCTCCCAAGTAGCTGGGACTACAGGCATGCGCCACCATGCCCGGCTAATTTTTTCTATATATATTTTTAGTTGGTCAATTAATTTCTTTCTATTTTTAGTAGAGGGAGGGTCTCGCTCAGGCTGGTTTTGAACTCCTGACCTTGAGCAATCCGCCCGCCTCGGCCTCCCAGAGTGCTAGGATTACAGGCGTGAGCCACCGGGCCGGCCTGTGTCGTTATTTTATGTTCTGTGTCATCCCCCGTCCTGTAATCGGGCCACGTCATAAGACTATGTGAATTTGTGGGCAGGTATGGTGGGGTAGAGCAGCTCCTTACTGAAGCTGGAGGAGGCACCTCTTCCTGACCCCCAGGGCTGGCCCAGGCCACAGAAATATATTTTGCTGGGGAAGTGGCCATGCTGCCCACCAATCCTCACCTCTGCCCGCACAATAGAGCCCATGGTGGAAGGGCAAAGGGGTGATGTGAGGGGAGTGGGGCTGGGAAGGAGGAAGTACAGTGTGGTTGACTCACCTGCCATGGCCAGCTGTTGGGCTTCACATCTTCACCTCCAACCACCCTGGGCACCTGGGGCGGGTAAGTGGGGCTCCCACAGCTGAGAGCTGTGATAAGAGAAAGGGTTGTGAGTCCAGGTAGCAGTGACCCAAGCAATGTACTCTGCACTCACAGCATTCCCGCCCTTTAAATAGAAAATCTTAGTTCTGGAGGATCCTAAGAGATCATAGAGTTCTGCTCTTTGCTCCAGTTCTTTTGAACTCCACTCCAGCTTTCTTACAGCTATAGGAATGCATGCAATGGGGCCGGGAAGTGGGAGAGGGGAAGGCAGGAAGGTCCCATTCCCAGCCCCACCAGGGGCTGGAAAACCAGGGTCTCTGGGTGACAGGACTTACCTCCAACTACCAATGCAGACAGCAGTAGGATTCTGATCATGGTGTGTCCCTGGGGTTCTGTAAGCCTGGCCCTGGCTAATGCTCTGGTCTTACGGGCGGGCTTATCAGCGAGAGATACACTGGGAATTCACAAGATCGGAATTTTCCCAAAGCCCAGTGGAAAAACCAGCTTGTGTCCATATATTATTGTCTATTTCATCCTAACCATCACCTAGGAAATACTTAGAAAAAAATTGCCAAAGGTAGGTATTGGAATATGGGTTCTATCTGCTTTCAAGAGGTTATATTTGTGTTAGGGAAGGAAGAAAAATATTAGTTGTTGGTCCTTGGGGTTGAATTTTTTTTTTTTGAGACAGGGTCTCGCTCTGTTATCCAAGCTAGAGTGCTAGAGTGCTGTGGTGTCAGCCTAGCTCACAGAACCTCATACTCTTGGGCTTAACCGATCCTCCCGACTTAGTCTCTCAATTAGCTGGGACTACAGGGGTGTGCCCCCACACTCAGCTAATTTTTTCTTTTTTTAGTTGCCCAGCTAATTTTTTATTCTAATTTTTACTAGAGACATGGTCTCACTCTTACTCATGCTGGTCTGGAGCTACTGACCTCAAGTGATTCTCCAGCCTCAGCCTCCCTAGGAGCTAGGATTATAGGCATGAGCCACTGCATCTGGCCTTGGATTGTGTTTTGTAAGAACAGATTAAGTTGGTGTGCTGAACAAACAGCATTTTAGTTCAATCGTTTTCAAGGTGGCTGGGTTTGCCTGCTGGGGGACCTTTGACGTCTGGAGACATTTTTGTTGCCATGGCAGAGGTTGATGCATTATTGTCATCTAGTGGGTAGAGAACAGAGATGCTGCTAAACATCCTACAATGCACAGGACAACAAGGACTTGCTCAGCCCCAAATGCCAATGGCGCTGCGGTTGAGAAAGCCTGTCCTTGGCCATGCCGTGGCTTGCTTTGTGACACTGGATGAGTCATGTACGTCTCAAGGCTAGGCTACCCATATGTGAAACGGGGAGAGAAACCTGTGTCCAGACTGTTTCACAACATCTTGGTGAGGATTGGCATAATGTGGGGAACATGCTACCCAGCAGAGGGGCAAGGCAGGCCCATACAACTGAGGTTTGGCAGCCCCAGTGATGGGGCGAAGGGGAGCCCTGGTAGAGGAGGGCTTTGTTGGGATGGATCAGGTTGGGTTTCATTGTCTGCTCCTAAGACGGCAGAAGTTTGCATTTGCCCAATAACTTTGTCTTCCACATAGGGTCAAAACAGGAGCTTCTTCCAAAGGAGAACAGAGACAGGCAAGCCGACACTCACCAAACACTCACATTTGTTATCTAATCTAAGCCTTAGAAAACCCCTGAAGAGGCTCCCTTATTTCAGAGGAGGAAGCCGGGTTCAGACAGGTAAAGTGACTTGCCCAAGATCACACAGCTTCTAAGTGGCAGAATGGGGACTTGAACCTATGATTCCAGCATTGTGCACCACGTCCTAGTACTGCCATAAGCCCCTTGTTGGCAGGGGAGGTGGAGTGAGTGAGCAGGTTTCCTGATGGACTTTCTTGCTCTTCCTGAGACTGTCACTGTCGTTGTTTTTGGGCAGAGCATAGTGCCGGGTAGACCAGGCACTGAGAGCCGGCTCTGCTCTGTGATCAGAGACTCCAGTTTTTGCCTCAGCTGGAAAAGCACAGGGGAAGGTGGACTTGAACTCTTAGGACCTGTGTTCGAGTCCTTGCTCGGTCAGTTTGGAGTGTGGTGGCCCAGACAAATCATTTCTCTTCTGAACCTTAGTTTCTGAGATGGCAATCCAGCCCAGGTTGCAGAACTGTTGTGTGGGTAAGAAAACGGGTGTAGAAGGAATTCATAATCTCCCAAGGATCATGCAGATATGAGGGCAGTTAGGTGGAAAATCCCGCTGGACTGGATGTCAGCAGAGTCGGGTTCCAGTCCCAACTCTACCCCTGACTTCCTGTAGCAGTCCGGACTCTTGTTTATAGCCTGTAGCAGTTGCTGCAGAAAACAACCGTTTCAGAAGTCTCTTTTTTATCTTAAAGGTTAGTAAAGGTTAATGTGAATTTGTCATCGTGCTCCCCGTATCTGTGTTTGTTTTAACATAAAAAGAAGGTTTTTCCTGTCTGAGGTCACGGAACAAACACGAGTTTGGCACATGCCATGGGTGTGCTGAGTGACCTTGGGCAATTCACACAGGACTTCAACCCCAGCCTGGGCTTGCCCATCTACGACGCAGGAGAGGAACGCAAGGCCAGTCTGTTTTACCACTTTGCTGTCAGGATTTGAAAGTGACATAAAACTTCACTCAAATTGGCTTAAACCAAAAGGTCATTCCTTGGGCCACAAAATGGAAAAGTCCAGTAGCAGAGGTGCCTTCAGGTACGTCTGGTTCCTGGGCCCTGATGATGTCCCCAGGACCTGGCTTCTCTCCTTCTTGTGGCTCTGCCTGGTGTTGTGAGTTCCATTCTCAGGCTTCATTAAGAGGCCTGTGGCAGCCCCAGGGTCTCCCTTCCTTGGGGACAAGATCACTGCAGAATCTCTGGCCCCAGGCTTCTCAACTGCAGTCCCGAGGGCATTTTGGGAAGGATGACTCTTCCTTATGAGGCTGTCCTGTACATTGCAGGACATTTAGCAGCACCCCCGCCCCCACCCACTAGGTGCCAGTACCACACCCCCAACAGTTGTGATAACCAAAATGTTGTGAACTAAAATGCTCACTACCCCCCCCTCCACTGGCTGCCTGAATGGACCCCCTCGTGGTCAAAGGAATATTCTAGGGCAAAGTTGCCTGCCAGGAGGAGGGAGGTCAGACATGCCTTATCATGCCCCCCCTCCCTTCTTGGAGACTTCCTTTGTAACCCATTAACCGGCCTAAAGGTATGCAAGACAAACCTGCCGGCCCTCAATTTATGCAACAAATGGTGACTTATCTCTGGTAAACAGTTTATGTTAAAACATTCCAGGTCTTTAGACAAAGCTTCATGTCTTTAGCCAATTACAATCTAAAGAATCTTTAAACCCACCTGTAAGCCCCGCTTCGAGATGGCCCTCCTTTTTGGGCCAAAACAATGTATGCCTCCCACATATTGATTGATGGCTTTACCCGTAACCCTTGTCTCTAAAATGTATAAACAGCGAGTCCACTTGCCCAAGGCCTCTTGGCAGTGGCTCTGGGTCATGGTCCTCAAATTTGGCTCAGAATAAATCTCTTTAAAATTATTTTGCAGACTTTGGCTTTTTTTCCGTTGACAATGTCTCCACACATTGCCAAGTGTACCCTGGGGAACAAAATCGCCCCTTCTCTTCCTGTCTCCTTTTGCTGTAGTAGCCTCACATCTCTGCATCCTGTAACCCAGCATGAGTGAGAGCCTTCTGGAAGCTCCCTGCAGACCTCCTGTGACCTCTCTGATTGGACCTGCTTCAGGGCACATGCCCATCCCTGAACCAATGGTGGTGGTGGGGGAGGGGATGCCATGCACTGATTGGCCAGGCCTGGAGCAGGTGCTACACCAAGACCACCAGAGCAGGGATGCCCGGGGACAGCACCTAAACCAGAATCCAGGCTTCTGTGCTGGGTGGGGAGGACATGGGGGCTGGGAGGGCAGAGAGCAAGTAGCCACTATAGTCCTCTTCCCCTCCCTCCCCCTGAGAGCTCACTTATACATTGTTTGACAACAAGGCAATCTGTCAAGTTCTCACCAGATCCAGCTGTGAAATTCCCACAGGGCTTTCGACCCATCCAGAACAATCTGTCCAGGATCCACGTAGCCCTGGAGGCAAGGGGCATGGGCGTGGGTCCTGGTGCCCCTGTGGCGACTGTGTGTTTGGATCCTGGCTACTGAGTATGGGCTGGACCAGCGGCAGCAGCACCCGGGAGCTGTTAGAGATGCAGAATGTCCCACCTTGAGCACCTGCCGTTCACTGGGACCCACAGGTGAGCTCGTTCCTCTGCTCAGTGCGGTTTGAGAAACTCCGAGAAAGGGCGAGTTCCACCTCTCTATTCCTGGCTTTCTTCTCCTGTCTCATAGTCACAAGGTCAGTACAGTTCATCTCTTAAGGTCCTTAGGGCTAAACAACAGTTTGTTTGCTCACTCAGAGCGCTCAGTAAGAGTGCAGTGAGCGGTCGCGCTTAGTGCCTTAGCCCCGCAGCCCTCGGATATCAGAACAGAACAGCATTCTTCAAACTTTTCCATCAGACAGTCCCGCTAGATCAGGGGTTGGCAAACGTTTAGTGTAAAGGGCCAGACAGTAAACATTTTAGACTTTTGGGCCATATGGTCTCTGTGACAACTTGTCAGCTTTGCTGTCGCGGTGCAAAAGCAGCCATATGGGCATAGCTCTGTTCCAATAAAACTTTATTTACAAAACAGATTTGCGTTGTAGGCTCAAGTTTGCAGCAAAGTGATGATCTGGGGTCTAGCACACAGCAGTCGCAGCAACGAAATGTCTCAGAAGCCTCATCCTTCGTCTGGAAAGCTTAATTGGAATTCTGCGACTTAGCAATGTAGCTTGGTTTATTTTAATATAATGTTTTTTTCTTCCTTCCAGATCTCTACAGAAAACAGATGCTATTGGGAGATGCTGTGTGTGTGCGTGTTCTCTGCCTGCACACGCCATCCCCCCACCCTGTCCACGGCCACGAGAACCTTTGTAGACACGTGTCCCGACCAGATAGGAACGGGACCCCAAGGACGTGCTGGAGGCCTGAGGCCTGCAAGGAGTGAGGCTTCCTCTCCTGGGGAACAAAACAGAGCGGGAAGATTTGCTGTCAGGAGTCCGGGGAGGGAGGAGTTAGGAGCAATGACTCCTCCTATTCGCAAGCCTCTGTTATTTCATTGGCTTCCTAGAAGGAGACGGGGCAGGTGTCCATTTTACAGATGAGGAAAACTGAGGCTCAGAGAGGTCAGGTGACTCGGCCATTGACACTGCCCGTCGGTGGTAGAGTTCAGGGCTCCAGCCTGACGAGTGCCTTCCCTCTGCCCTGCCACACTCCATGCCACTAATCTGAGGCCGAGAATGTGGATGTGGCAGGCCACCAAGACGGCCCTGGTTATTCACGCTCCCTGCATCTACGGCCTTTGCTACGTGACTTCCCAGTGCCCACCCAGGGCAGGGGGAAGGTTCTTACAGAGCCAAGCGGTCCCAGCCTGACCCATGCGAGGTCAGCCAACACGCAGCCGACCCCTAGGCATAGGGTGAGTCCAGCCCAGATCAGCAGGGCTGCCTGACTCAGCCGCCACTGCCCCCAGATGTGTGGGCAGTATCTGCCCACCACCGGATGCCACTAGGGGCTGGAGGCTGGTTGTTAGGCAGCAGTATCATGCTGCAGCAGCTGGTGCAATGGCTGGAAGCCTTTTGCGACTGTCTGGGAGCAATAATTCTCCTCTCAGGGCCCTGTCTGTTTGGGCTCTTTGCCAGCTCTAGGGGAGAGTCC
Source organism: Mirza zaza (assembly GCA_008750895.1). Classification (NCBI taxonomy): domain Eukaryota; kingdom Metazoa; phylum Chordata; class Mammalia; order Primates; family Cheirogaleidae; genus Mirza; species Mirza zaza. The sequence continues at coordinate 45,295 of VSMD01096689.1, forward strand.
CTTCCCTCGCCTCTTCCAGCTGCTAGCGGCCGCCTGCGATCCTGGGGGTGCCCGCCCCGTCTCCAAAGCCAGCTGCAGCATCCTCAAGTCTCTCCCTGAATCCGAGTCCCGGCTCTCGTTTTCATGTCTCCCTCTCTCACCCTCCTGTCGCCCTGGTAAGGACCCTCGTCGGTTACACTGGGCCCGCCCAGATCATGCAGGATGAGCTTGATCCTAACGCAATCATATCGGAACGGTAAGGCGACGTGTTCACAAGTGCCGGGGAATTAGGGTGTAGACACCTTTGGGGAGGCATTATTCTGTCTACCGTACACAGGCGTTGATTCTTGGGCACAACAGTGGATCTTGTCCCTAAATCTCAGAAGTTCACACTGTTGTTGAACAAAGAAAACTGTGGCTTGCGTTTCACCGTGTTGCTGACACACAGTCGTTTCGATGATTCAATCACATCCTTGAAGTTTATAAAAATGTGGGGCTGGAGGAGGCCGCTGCTCAGCCTGCACGTGTGCCTCTCGCATCGTCGCGGAACTTCTCCCTTCCCCCTTTTTGTTGCCGCCGCGGGCAGGGCCACGTCATTTCTGCCCCCAGAACACGGTGCCGTCGGGCCCTGGCATGGCACACGGCCTTCCGTGAAGGGCCTTTGCTCACTGTCCCTGCTAGGGTGACCGGGCGTCTTGGTGTTCCTGCACTGAACTACCCGTGTCTTGGAAAATCCCTCAGTTCAAGGTGAATCCGGACAGTTCGTCATGCTACCCCTGCCCCTGCCATTATGCTCTGGA
>VSMD01096690.1:0-16622 GCA_008750895.1 Mirza zaza
GCAAGATCCAGACAATTTCGTTTTCCCCTAATTACCCAGAAAAAGGTACATTCTGGCTTTCTCTGAAGTCATATATATTTAGATAAATAAATATATATTATATTTAATTTTTCTCTGGCCATTCACTGGGCCCTCTCTTTGTAATTATATAAAGATGTGCACAGTTTGCTACAGTTATGTTATTGCAAATCGGTAGTTCCTGTTGCCTCCACCTTTAAGGGGCTTGACTTTTCTCCTGCTCTAAAAGGTACATTCATCTAGACCTGGTCTGCTGTCTGCCCAGGGTCTGTAACTGTCAACTTTTCCCTCCTCACGAAGCCCCCTGGAACACCCAGGCCTCTCCCCTCCCTGACCTCTGTCACTGAAACTGTGACCCTCAGTTGAGCACTCAGAGACTGTCCTCAGACGGCTCCGTGACAGGGGGACAGAGGGGCAGCCCCCCACGGCCCCACTGCAGTCCTGCACCACCCAGGAGAGATGGGGGAGGGGACAGAGGGAGACAAAGGCCTGCCCGTCCCTGCTGCAGAATGTGGCCAAGTGCCTGGCAACAGGGGTGCCTGAGGGAGGTGACTCCCACCCAGACCCCCGGAAAACCACGGGCTCCCCTGAGGCCAGGCCTCCATCTACGACCTTTATTATTATTATTATTATCCTCCTCATTACCCTCCATCCATAACCAGCCCAGAGCCTGCAAATATTATCAGGAATTGCATCTGGCACAAATTTGGGGGTTCTCAATAAGAAGACGTCCCTCCAGAAGGCAGAGCAAACATTTTGACAGAGGAGGGAAAGGAGATTTGAGATTGCAATGGAGAAGGTGGAGCCAGTCTGCATCCCGAACGCCTGCTGCCCCCAGGTGGGGAAATCGTGGCTGGAATCGTCCGCACAGCTGTGCGGCCAGCTCGGCTCTCTGAGCACAGTCCAGGGCCGGGAGGGACAGGGTGGGGCTCAGCTCCCCAATAAGATGAGTCCGTCTCCTCAAAAGAGAAACCCGTTCTTGCCTTAGGCAGCTCAGGAAAATCCCTTTCATGTCCCTTTCCCACCCCTCAACTATTTTTCTAAATGGGTGCAGAGAAAATGAGACGTCAGTAGGCCACCACGGGGCCGCACTGCAGCGTCCGGAGCAGCAGCAAGCAGGTGGCCCCCAGAGGCCGGGACGGTGCCGGAAGCCCTGGGGCTGGAGGACCGTGTGCCAGGCCCTGGGACGCAGCCGCAGCCACCGGCAGCCAGGGTCGCCTGTTGAAGGCAGCATGTGACCCGCTGAAAGGCAGGCAGTGACAGCCGGGACTCATCATGCCCGGGCAGCCGTGTGGCTGCTACACATTCTCCCAAGAAGCAGTCAGCATTTGGACAGTTCCCGAAAGTTTGGGCTGGCTTAAAACAAACTTGTTTATCATTGCAAATCCCTGGGCAATTCGCTAGGGAAGATAAGATGCGGCACTTGCTTGTTATGTTCAAGACGAGACAAAGCACAAAATTCAGGCTGCAAAGGAAACTCGGTGTTTGCAAAGTTCGGAAGAAGTGACAGTTTATTAAAAAAATATAGGCCGTGCCGGGGAAAAAGTAATATCGGATTTTATGATTATTTCATACTGGGAATTGTTACATAGTTCCAGGCCTGTTTATTATATAACTACACATTGCAATAATACATTTTGTAGCTTGTAAAGTTCTGAACAAGCAATTTTTACATAGCTATGTTTAGTAGTTTTGTTTTTTAACGGGGGAAAAAAATCTCATGTTAAAAAGAAAGAATATAAGCCTTTGGAAAAATAAAAACTACAATATTTTTCAAGTAATTTCCTTACGGTTTGACAGAACCTGTTTTAACAGCATCTGTGCTGATGCTCACCGTGTCAAACGGTTTCGCAATTGGATGGCTGGGTCACTTGCCGGCATTGGTCCTTGGTGGAGCGTTTGCAAAGCCAACAGGTAAGTGGTCAGGCCCGTTGCTCTCTCAGGAGAGTGCAGAACGGCGAGTCCTTTTTTTATGTGTTCACAGAAGTTCTCAAGCATCCCCCAAGGCTGGACACTGGGGTGGACACTGGGCGTGTGATTCTGAGTAGAAACCACCCATGGCCGGCCCCTGTCCTTGCAGGAGGTAGATAAGAGAGAGACAAACATCAGCCACATAAGTTGTGCGTCGAGATGCCAACTTGCAACCGGGATCATTTCTAGAAAGGTAAGTACCTGGACCGTTAGGACCCCAAAGAGGCCGTCAACCAATAACCAAAGTCTGGCTGGAATCCATCCTCGTTGGTGGAGTGTGTGAGTCTCCACGTGTGGAATGGCATCTCCACAAACGACGACGTCCTGGCACAAAACGGCATCCAAAATAGCCAACCCTGTCGCTGGGAGCACCAGGCCTGGTTAGCTGCATTGGCAGCATCTGTAAAAGATACAGATCATATCGAATCTGCCATCAGAGCCCCGGGGCTCTTATCTGGGAGCACCTGTCAGCCTCCTGACACACCCCGGTGCAGCCCCTTCCAGCAGGCTCTTTCGTGGCAAGTTAAAATAAATTACTCCCTTGGTTTCAGGAGAGGGTGAGACACAAAAGAGATCCTATCAAGCAATGCTTTTCCCTGAGCTTTGATAAAGGCAGCCTCGTTTGTTAGGATGCCTATTTTAAGACTCCCGTGAACTCAGACCAGAAGGTGACACACAGGTTGCTTTTCAGCACAGCTGACGTCGACGTGCTCCTTTGCACGGTGACATTTGCTTTGGGAAGGGTGAACGCCCAGGTGACCCAAGCGGGCAGCTCACGGTGGGCACCGGAAGGGCAGTGCAAAGAGGTCCCTTTGCACTGGGCACCAACAACAAGCACATTTCAGGGCAAGGGTTGCGCGATCACAAGCCCCCCTTTGCTGGCCCTGCTGCTCTCTTGGAGCTGGGAGTGCGCCAGTCTCCTCCAAATCCACCTCCAAGCCCTGTAAAATAAACTCACTCTGGCCTCCGAGGGGCAGAGGTCTCAAGGCTCTACGTTGGTAGCTAATGTGCAATTTACTTGGCAGGGCAGGGTCGCAGTCCCAGAGGGCCGGGGTCAGGCAGGGAAAAGCAAGGCAGGAGCCATTAAGAAAACCCAGGTGAGAGGCCAGCCTGTGCCATTTCTCTCTCCGAGTCCAGGGAGAACTCGGGGACACATGCTTGGGAAGCTCCATGGCTGGTTAGGGGCCACGCCTCCACATCACCTTCCCCCAAAGCAAGCATGGCTCTAGACTCAATGCAAAGGGAAGAGTCACCAGAGATTTGTGACAAGTCACTCCCCAAACCAGGCTGAAAGGCAGTCAGACCCCGTTATTCCAGGACTGAGAGAGGCCACACATCTCGGGATATGAGTCAGCCCTACAGAGAGATTCAGAGGGAGACAGTCAGTATACCCCCACCTAAAAGTGTAACAGCTGCTGGGGACCAGAGCTACTCTCTTGTGAGTAGAACTCTGCCCCCCAAAAAAGAGATGTTGAGGTCCTAATGCCCAGGACATGTGAATTGACCTGATTTGGAGACAGGGTCTTTGCAGATAGGATCAAGTCCAGATGAGGTCATACTGGGTCAAGGTGAGCTCTAAACCCAGTGACTGGTGTCCTTGTAAGGAGAGGAGATTTGGAGACACAGACACATAGGGAGGAAGGTCATGTGATGATGGGGACAGAGATTGGAGTGATACAGCCACAAGCTAGCAAGTGCCAGGACTGCCAGCAACCACCGGACACCAGGAAGAGGCAAGGAAGGTTCTTTCCTCGATCCTTCAGAGCTGTAGTCCCCAACCCCTGGGCAGAGGGCCAGCACCAGTCTGTGGCCCCCTAAGAACCAGGTGGCACAGCAGGAGGTGAGCACCAGAGAGCAAGTAAAGCTTCACTCAAGTAGAAATAGGTAAGTTTAGCCAGTGAAAAAGGCAAGAAAAATTAATAAAAGGCATAGAGATTAAAGGAAGAAAGAAAACTATCTTTATTTGTTGACAATGTGATTGCCTACATAGAAATTTCTAAAGTCTACAGAAAACCACTAGAGATAATAGTGAATTTATAAAGGCCTCAAGATACAAGGTCAATATACAAATTGTATTTCTATTAGCAAACTACCAAGGAATAGTTGAAAATTAAAAACTAAAATAAAATGCTCTTTACAATAGCACCCAAAAAGAAAACCAATGAAACATTTAGAGAACAAAATATGTTCCCAATTTGTACCTTAAAAAGTATAAAACACTGCTGAGAGAAATGTGAAAGTACTCCAATGGGGAGATGTACCATGTTCATGGATCAGAACATTTAAGATAGCTAATAGATCAATTCTTCCCAAATTGATATATAGATTCAACACAATACCAATCAAAATCCTTGCATGCTTTTCTGGTTGAGACTGACAAGCTGATCCTAAAATTTATGTGGGAATGGGAAGGACCAAAAATAGACAAACCAATTTGAAAAAGGATTAAAAAGTTGGAATTTACACTTTCTGATTTCACTAGTTACTACAGAGCTTCAATAACTGATAAAGTATTGTATGAGCAAAAGAGCAGACATGTAAATATTAATATACAGCAGAACAGGAAATCCAGAAATAGACCCACACATAATGGACTATTGATTTCCAACAAAGGTGCAAATACAATGCAGAGGAAAAAAAAAAACATCCTTTCACAAGGTACTGGAACAAGTGGATACCAATATGCAAAATTTAAAACAGCAAAAACAAAAATCCCTCAATTCTACCTTGTATACCATATATGAAAATAAATGTAAAATCAATCATAGACCAAAATGCAAGGACTCAAGCCAAGAAGAGAACATAGGAGAAATCTTGTAACCTCGAGTCAGGTAAGGGTTTTTCAGATAAAACACAAAAAGCAACAACATGGATGAATCTCAAAGGCATTAAGCCAAGCGGAAGAAACCAGATACAATGGAGCAAACGCCAATTGTTCCGTTTGAGTTAAACGCTGAGAACAATACACCTAATCTACCGTGACAGAGAGTAGCTCAGGGCTTGCCGGGGGTGGAGAAGAAGACGGCCTGGGCGTTTACTGGGGTAAAAGAAGTGCTCGGCATCTTTGCCGAGGCCGTGGCTGCACAGGTAGGTGTCTAAACGTGTGAAAACTCCCTGAAATGCACTTACCATGGTGCGTGTTCGTCCATGTAAACTGCACTTCACGTAGTTGACGTTTTGAAAATTCGGTAGGAAGAACAGCCACGCTTGGCTTTAGGACCGATTCCACCAAACTGGATCCCAAGGCAGGCTTGGAGTTCTCGATCTGCTTTTCGTTGGCAGAAGGGCCGATTTCTGAACTGCCAGTTTTCGATGTTTGTTTGAACCAGACACAAGCCCGTGTCCGCTTGGTGGCCGCTGCCAGTGCATTGCAGCTTAATGGTGATGGGATAGTTGCAGCTTTTCCACCCCGGAATATAGGAAGGGATGTCTCTTTAGATTTAAGCCATTTTTGCTCACAAAGTTGTATTAATTTAGGACACAAATGCGGCCACGATAAAGTCCCTTCGCAGGGAAGGTGGGAGCAGAGAAGCCCCTGGTGAGGACCTGGGTCCCCCCCTGCCCCGCCGCTGTGCCCAGGGTGGGACCAGGCGGTCTCTGACTCCTTCCCTGAGGTCCTCTCCATGCCCGGCGGGGTCCTGCGAGCACGGCCTCAGGTTCACTGCCACGTGCTGGCCCCGGCGCTGAGCCCAGGTGGACACGCCCCCCATCCCCCCGGCACCCAGCCCCGCTAAGGCCAGGACGCTTTGTTATCCTCGTGGTAAACCGAGGCGCAGAGATCGCGAGGAGTCTTCCGAGCCGCACGTCCCAGGCCAGACCCGGTTCTCCGAGTCCCAGCCCGGGTTTTGCTGCCTGTCTTCATGCTCCCCGCCACGGCTCCAATGTCTTCATCATATCCTCCTCTCCATCGGGGTCCCGACCTCCTGCCCACGCAGTTTCTGCGGCAGATCTTGCATTTGCGCAGCACTCCATGCTCCTCCGAGCGCTTCCTCGCAAATCGCCTCATTTGTAAGGCGGTCAACAGCCAGCCGGCTCCCACGCCGCCCCCGCCCCCGCACCACACCTGCGGGAGCCACAACCCAGCCCAGCCCTCCCGCCGCCCCGGGTGCAGACAAATCAGGGTCACGACTTGCATTTTGTGAGCAGAATCCCAGCTGTCTCTTTTCTGTTTCGTGCTATAAATCAAACTTAATCCTGGGAGACTCCTCCTTGAGGCCGGTGATATTTACCTTTTAAAACGAAGTTCTCCTTCTCTGCCCACCACGAGCACGCCGGTAGTCCCGGACACTCAAACGGAATCTCAGAGGAACAAGGACATTAACAAAGCAAATAACCTCACTTCGGTCCAATCTGGGCCGTCACCCATGGCCCGGCCCCCTCGTTGCCGAGCGTCTGCCGCTTCCCCAGGAGGGAGACCCTGGCAATGTGACATATACGGAGGCACGCGGCCACTGCCCGAGCGTCCCCAAGGCAGAATTCACCAAATTCCAGACTCTCCCAGAGGACAAAGGCTTTAGAAATTGCCGTGCTCAGTCACCTTTCTCAGACTTGAAGGAACATCAGGTGTGGCTGTACAGCCTCAGCTTGATTGCCTCTGCAATGGGAGGCTCACTACAGCCGAGGCAGCACCAACAGTGTCGGTCCACACGGCCTGTTGGAAAATGTTCACTCGTTCCATGCAGTCGTGACCTCCTAGTGGCCTCCCAGCTTTGGCCCTGAACGGGGGCGTCCTGCCTTGGCCAGGGCCGGTCCACGTGCAGGGAGAGGCAGGTGGGCGGGAGAGAGGGGGAGGGGACAAGGGGTGCATTTGACCAGAGCTTTGGCGCGAATCACAACGTCCAAGAGTGCAGGGCCCCGGTCACAGCCCTGGGCAGTGTCACAGCCTGGACACCTGCCAGGCCAGGGGAGGGTGGGGGTGGAGGTGTGACCACTGCCGGATCCGGGCCAGCAGCAAACGGCCCTCGGAAGGCACCTTTTTACGTGATGCTTCCTTCGAGTCTGATTTCCGTTTGTCTCAAACGGCCTACCATAAAATGAAAATGTGCATCGGGAAATGTGCTCACGGCCTTTCGGGTGGCCACAAACATCCGCAGACCTTGTCACCTGAAGCCTGCACCCAGCGCCCGGCGGAAGCACCCATAAAAATCAAACGACACACAAACGGCGCCTGCACACCCAGGAACAGAGCAGAGCAGGCAGTGGCGCGAGATACTGTTGCCCTGAGTTCTGTGTTTCGGGCACACGAGGGCCCGGAGAGGACAAGAGTCTGCAAAGCCAAAGCCACGCTCGGCTGGCAAAGGCTGAGCGTCCCTCCCTCCCAGGCCACGTCTGTCCGCTGATCCTCCCGCAGCCTGGGTGGGCTCATGGCTTCCACACCAGCGTCCTCCTGGCTCTCTGCGGTCCGGGTCCCTGCCAGGGACACTTGGCGTCCTCATTCCTGGGACCTGCCCTCCCTGCTAGCCCCGGCTCAGCTCCTGCCCGCAGCCCGCCTCTGAGAAGCCCGCTCTGCCCAGGCCCGGAGGGGGGACCTGCAAGGAGCACAGGAGTAGCAGGGGCAGCGCTTGGCTTAAGACTTACGCGTGAGAAACACTCACTCCCTGTCTCCAAGCTGCCACCGTCGGAGCTGCCAGCCCGGCCAGCCCTCAGGTGGGCCTCCACCGGCCTCCCTGCCTCCTCCCCTTCCCAGCAGCTGCCCCTCTTCCTAAAGCACCCATCATCCCACCGCCCCGTCTCGCTCCTGTGCCACCAGGCTGGGCTGCCACTCAGCCGGGCTCCGCACCCGCCTCTGCCTCTGCCTCTGCCTACAGGGCTCTTGCGCTGCCAACACCCCTGAGCCCCTGCCGGGATCAGGGCAGTGAGGCTGAGTGCCCGTCCCGTGCCCGCCGCCGTGGAGGTGCTCACAAGCCACTCACCAAATCCAGTCCTGGACACAGCATTGATATGCAGGGACCGTGTTCTTGGAGAAATTTTACAGCAAACCCAAGTCTCCGATGTCATGTTAATTTTAAAAGCTCTTCTGTTTGTGTTACAGAAACACGCCGGCTCGGGGAGGAGGTTCCTGCTCCAACACGAGAAACGTGTTACACGTGACAGAGGAAAACACGGTTTCCGGCCACTTAGGAAACAAACCACACGATCGCCAAATACGAGACGCTTTGCTGACATTTTAAATGCAGAACCGAGAAATGAAAAAAGTGGTGGAAAAAGTAGTTTACATAGAAAAACTAATTTATGCCTGTAGTATATGTATAAGGCCCCCAGCGTGCCCCCTCCCCCGCCCCGGCTCCGAGGCCTGCGGGTCCCAGCACATGGAGGCTGGAGACCGGTTGGTTCCCGGACGACGCTTGCACTGAAGCTGCCAGAGATGCAGGTTTTGTCAATTCTGCATTTCGATTATCTCCACTTTCTGTGGCATGGGAGTTACCAGGTGAGCCTGAGTGTCCTTACCTGTACAATCGGGGGCCGGCCGCGGATCCGTGAGCACCGCCCAGCCGCTGGGTGCAGAAAGCCTCGCTTCACCCTGAACAGCCTGGCGAGGGAGGATTGCCGTCCCTGTGTGCCCGCAGGAAGCTGGGACCCAGGCCCAGGTCAGTGGGGCGGCAGAGCAAGGCCCGGCCCGCAGAGGCCCCACTGAAGAGTCCCTAAGAAACGGAGGCCGAGGCAGGGATAGAGGGAGCCCAAATGGCCCGGAGTGGAACCGGGGCCAGGCAGGGAGGCCGAGTCTGCGGCCCGGGGTGGGGGGCTCACACCTTAGTGTGGCCAGCAGACAGAGACGCCCCGTCTGAGTCCAGGCCCCTCGGGGTCACCTGCTGCCCCAGCAGGGCCTCAGCAGCCGTGACGGAGCTGGGGACGGCCCTGCCACACCCAGGGTCTCCGGTGGACGCACAGGGTCCTTCCACGGGGGGGAGGGTCAGGCTCGGACCTTCCGTGGTCGAGTCAGACCAGCGGTGGCCAAGGCCAAAAGCCCCCATTCAGGGCCAAAGCTGGGAGGCCACTGGGGGCTCAGGACTATGTGAAGCAAAGAAACGTGTTCCCACAGGCCGTGTGGACCGGCACTGTTAGAGCTGCCTCGGCTGCAGGGAGCCTCCCAGCGCACAGGCAACCAAGCTGACGTCGTATACGCGCATTTCCCTTCAAGTATGAGAAGGGCGACTGAGCACAGCAGAGGTTGGAACAGAGTCTCCTCCAAGCCCCAGGGAGCTCAGATTCCTGCCCGATTTTGGACTTTGACCCCTTTTGAGATAAGGTCATGAGTGGGTTGCCTGAGCCACATGGTGCATGGATGTCCGTCCCGGCAGCCGTAGAAAGCTCACATGTGCATCAGTGCCACCTTGGGGTGCCCCGCCGTGACGAACCCGGCACAGGGTGGAGAGCAGGGTCCCCCAGCCCTCTCCGCAGGGTGCCAGGCCATCTCCGTCACCGGCACGTCTAACATCAGCGCTCCCGGCAGGAGCTTTGCTGTTCCTGGCGGAGAGAGCCCGTGCCTGCAGACGGACTGAGGCTGAGGCCCATGCCCAGGCTGAGGGACACAGGGCCCTGGGTGCCACCTGGGGAGGACCTGCTGGGCCGTGCCACTGGGGCAGAGGGCCCGGAATGGGAGCAGCAAATGCCACGTACCTTGGCACGGGGGTCACCAGAGGGAGGGTCATGCCTCCCTCGTAGGGGCTTGAGCAGCCCTGAGCTCTGACCCATGAGCAGGGCAGGAGCAGGACAGACCCCTCCCCATCTCCAGGTCCCTGGGAGACCCCGGGGGAAGGAGCAGGAGTCCCCAATATTCCCAGACCCCCCCCCCATGTGCCATCCAGTGGGGTGATTGACAGCTAAGCCAGAGTTAACTTGATTTAGAGAAATAAAGGATTGTGGCCTGTCCCATACACAGGAGACCTGGAAAATTCTTAGTTGTTTTATATGTGGAGAGGACACAGAAAATTATAGCCATTCACAGGCATTTTCAAGCTGTTCCAACCATTTCTGGAAACTTCCTTAGGACCTGCTGTGGAAGGAGGAGGAGGGAGGCCAGAGAGCAGGGACCCAGAGCTCCCTGGCCCGGCCCCTCCCAGAACAAGAGCAGCTCCGCGAGTCTCTGCCTAGTTGATTTAGGCTTCCAAGGAAAGTTTCCTTTCAGTGACAATTTCTGCAGGAAGATCTGTACGCCAACCCCAAACAAGGGGCTGAGGCGAAAATCTCAATCAATTGGAGATTTATTAGTCAAAGTTGAGGACGCACCGGGAAAAACACAACCTGCAGACGAGGCCGTGGCTGTTCTCGCAAAGGGGACTTCGGCAGTTTCAGCATTTAAAGGCAACAGAAGAAAGGAAGGAGGTCAGTGAGACAAATGGTCACACCCTCGTGAGACCCAGGAAAATCTGTGCTTTATGTAACACAAGGCGCATGGTAGAAAAGGCAGTGAAGGAGCATCAACTGTGCCAACACCCTGGTAGGTGGAAGAACGTCTGACCCTGTCTTGTCTCTGTTCCACGGCTGTGAAGACAAACTCGTAAGTCAGCGTTAGTGTGGGATCGGAACAGACTTTGGGTTTAGGAGCTGCACGCAGCCTGCGGACCCAGAGCTGCAGCTGACATGCCCTTGCTTACGGGGGGCCAGCAAGGAGCGTCCTTGATGGGTGCTCTGTGTGGCCCAGGCCTTGCCAGGGCATGAGGACTTGGGGGTGGTCCTGATATTTTATTTTATTTTCACAGGTGGAAAGCCATCCGTGCCAGGGCGTGGCAGCCCGAGCATTGGCAGGGCAGGAGGCAGACGCAGGGAAGGGAGGTCTGCAGAGGCTGGAGCACACAGCTGAGCACAGGAGGGGTCTGCCCTGCCCCACCCGGCCCCACCCGTGACCCCTGCCTGGCCCTGGGAGCAGAAGGGGCTTCTTCAGGGTCTACAGGGCTATGTCGGACCCCAGTGACAAGTGTCTAGGCTGGGAGGGGCGTCACCTCCTATCTGCACAGAGCAGAGCCTGACTGTGTTTGGGGAGCAGGAGGAACACCCACATCCTAGATGCACTGGTGTTCTTTTGGAAGGAGCTACCAAGGTGGCAATGGCAGGACACCCCACCCCAAAGAGGACAGGGAGGAGGAGTGGCCAGAATAGACATGAGGCACTGAACCACACAGAGCTGAGGGTTGGTTGTGGGTGGCTGGGGGAGAGCGGGGGGTACCCCCTTATGCAGGTGGGGCAGGCAGTGGGCTGTCACGGCCTCCCCATGGGGCACAGCCACAGTCGCTCAGGCGCAGGGGCCCTGGAGAGGCGCACTGTGGGGCAGGACGCTGGGCCAAGGCTGCAGGATGAGCCCCTGCCCTGCCCCCACCCTTCCGCAGCGCCGGCCGCACCCTCCGCAGCCCCTCCCCACCCCTGGGCAGGAAAGGCACGGAGCCACCCGCCCACTTAGAGAAGTGAGGGGTCCACCGTGTCCCGCCTTCCCACTCCTCCCGAGTCCACCCCGACCCCACCCACCCTCGCCTTGGAGATCGAAGCCGCTTGTCTTCCCGTATGATCCTGCACGGACAGCGGCCTTTCCAGGTGAGGGGGCTCAGCCAGGCGGAGTTGGGGGTGCAGGCCTCCCAGCCGCAGGGCCACCTCCCAAAGCTAACCCTGAAGTCCCTTCTGTGGACGTTTAGGGCGGATGGAGTTGGGGGTTGGGCAGAACACAGCGTCACGAGACCCTCCCCAGGGAGAGCCCCCGCTCCACTGGGGCAGGAGAGTGTGACGCAGCCCTGGAGTCTGTCCCTGGACGCCCGGGGTCCACTCAGCCTCGGCAGAGCTGCCCCCTCCTCAGACCGCCCAGCCCCCCTCCCAGCGCTCACCCCTCTTCCTTTTTTTTTATTTTTTGAAGCAGAGTCTCACTCTGTTGCCCAGGCTAGAGTGCCGTGGCGTCAGCCTCGCTCACAGCAACCTCAAACTCCTGGGCTCAAGTGATCCTCCTGCCTCAGCCTCCCGAGTAGCTGGGACCACAGGCACGCGGCACCATGCCCGGCTAATTTTTTCTACATATAGTTTTAGTTGTCCAGCTAATTTCTTTCTATTTTTAGTAGAGACGGGGTCTTGCTCTTGCTCAGGCTGGTGTCGAACTCCTAAGCTCAAATGATCCACCTGCCTCTGCCTCCCGGAGTGCTGGGATTATCCTCACCCCTCTCCTTATCTCTCCCCACCAGCACCTGTTCTGAAAATCTGCATTTTTAAAGAAGGCCCCGGGGAGATGGTGGCCAAACCCAATAACTGCACCCCAGTGGGGAGCTGAGGAGCCCCTGTCCACCTCCCCAGTCACCTCCCCGGACTCTTCCCTCCTTCCCATCTCCAATCCCCCCTGTGTTAGGCCTGGTCCCGCCTGGAGGACCCACATGCCCTGCCCCCAGCACTGCTGACTCCCCAGGAAGGCACCCAGGGTGGGGTTCCTGTGGCCAGGACCCTGGAATGCTGTCGGCCTTTGTGCAGAAAGAAGGAAATTTCCTTCGTAGAGGGGCAATCTCAGCTCAGCATCAAACAAACGGAAAATCACCATCAGCCTTTCAATTAAGGCTTTCGTCCCAAAGCTGCCTTTCCTGTCTAGGTCTGAATAAATAGCAAGGGCATTAATAGAAAACACAGCTATTTACCTTAAAGAATGTAATTTCAAATCCCACAAAACAGTTGTGGTGTTTCAAGCTTTGATGAGAAAAGAATAAGTTTACACCAAATTGTATTTTCAATATGCTAATTAAGCCAATAAAAAGTAACTGTATTTGAGTTTCCTGATCTAATAATAAAAAAGATATGTTTGGCTGACTGTTTAAAGTGCTTGATGGAATATTTTACATGCTTTATTTGCATACCCAATAAATGCAAGACTGACATTTCAAGTTTTAGGAAACTACTCAGAATTCCACGGATGAAGAGCTGTATACAATGGCAAATGACACCCTCTATAATTAACTCTTGTTGTTTAGAAAACCAAGGCTATAAAAGTCTATTTAATCAAACTTGCCTCCCTGTGCTTTTTTTAAAAATTACACTCAGAAATCTATGCACTGAGATTCTCATTTCAACCGTAGAAAGTGAGCTCATTTGAGTAAATTCCATAGGAGAACCACAGATTGAAAGACGACAATTAGCAAAACTGAATCGTAAAAACATCAGAGACCATTAGGTTTGATTAACGAGCCCGGCTTTTTACAAACCTGCCATTTCTAGACTCCGGGCCGGCTCCACAGCGGGCTGCCCGTAAACCGATGGGAACGTAAGGAGAGCAAAACACGCACGCCCCGCCCTATTTCACGGCTCCTGTGTCTCAGCCTAACCAAGCTTAGAAGCACCATGGAATAAATCTCATTTCATTCCCCGAAGCAGGAGAGAAAACAGTGGTTCCACTCAATGCTGCACGATGCATCACCCCCCAAATGTAGGGGCTTAGGACAACAGCAGGCTTTTGTCTGCCGGTTGCCAGGGCTCAGCGGGGCGGTTCACCTGGGGTCTCTCGGGGAGGTGCCCGCTCACTCGCACGTCTGGAGGCTGCTGCTGCCACGGCTGCCAGCTGGACCTCCGTGGGCGCTGTCGACCAGAGCACCCACACGTGGCCTCTCCGTGGCCGTCTGCACCCTCACGCCGTGAGAGCCGGGCTCCGAGAGCAAGCTTCCCGAGAGCGCCAGCTGGAAGCCACAACACTTCCCGTGGCACGTGGCCTCGCAAGTCACAGAGCCTCACTGTCCCCGGAGACACGGTCCCAGCAGACCCAGGCGGAGAGGACAGAGACCCCCTCTCAAGGGGAGGCTCATCCCATGCACGTGGTGAGAAGAGCATGCAAGAGGGAGGGCTCCTGGCGGCCAAGTCGGAAAACACAGTCTGCCCGTAAACTCTGTCCCCTCCCGGTTATACGCCGCCCCCTTCCCAGTCTCTGGCCCACACTGCCGTCCCCAGCCTCAGGCTGCGCGGCCACCCTCGGCCCGTCCTCCAGTGGGAACCCACAGGCTGCTCCAACCCCGTTCATGTGTGTCCTGGGCTGAATCTCGTCCGTTCGACATTCCCAACTTGACGCCCTAACCCCCAGGACCTCAGAGTGCAACTGCATTTGAAGGGAGGGTCTGTACACGGGTGACTGATGTCAGATGAGGCCGCTGGGTGGCCCAAATGCACCCGGCAGGATGCTGCTGACCCCAGGGAGCCTGGCGGGGGAGCACACGGACACTCCCTGTGCTGCCTTTGCCACATTCCAGCAAACACAAAGTCATTCCAAAACGAAAGCTTTATCTAAAATAACAAAGAAGCGCAGAGCTCTCGACATGCCGGGATGCCGTCCCAGGCTGGTTTTGTCGCCAGCGCAGCGGCTCCCTTCCGGAACGACACGCGAAGGGTTACAGGCAGGGTCTGCAGTCACTCACTCGGCCCCGGCTGGGCCGTGCTCCCGTCGGCCGAGGTCCACGCAGGCATTGGTGCCGCCACCATGCCCGCCACCGTGAGCCAAGCCGGCAGGTGGACGAACTGTTGCGGGTTTTGTCGAAATTCTGTGCTTAAACACTTCGGTACGAGCGCCAACTGTAGTCAGTCGACAGCCACAGACAAATGCGCGCGGCGACTTTAGCTGACAGCCGTGATGTGACTTTTCTAATTTTTCATTTATCAAAATTATGAACATTAAAAAATAACATCATGAAAACATATATGTCTATGTTACCTATTCTGATTTACAAGGAAAGCTGCCTGTAAAGTCAAACAAGCTTTCAGTGCTTTCAAGCTTTCTTCATCACACAAGAGCAAAGCGGACTCATCGTCGATGCACAGCACAGACTACCGTACGGACTGTGAGTGCCGGCTGCGGGCGAGGTTTTGCAGCTGGTGACCGCCGTACCGAAGTGGTTAAATCAACTAGGTAAAAAAATGGTGTTTTCCAGCAGCATTGGGCTATGCTGGTCTCCTGGATCTTTGTAAATGGACGGCCAAGGTATCGCTTCCCACGGGGACAGGGAAGGGTGAGACTGTCCTGCCCCGACGCCTCCCCCTCCCCCCACCACGCCCCCCGCCACGCCCCCCCTGCTGCACGGTGAGGTCAGGGTGATGCTGCAGCCACGCAGGACACGAGGCCCAGGAGACGATGGGCAGAATCAGAGCAAGTCGGGGACGATTATATAATTGGCACTCTAGTGTGTTTTTAAAAAGACATAAAATGCAAATCACCTGGTTGCAAATTACACTCTATTTATAAAATGCGTGACTTTGAGCGAGTCGCTTTAACTTTCAGGCGCGGAGCGAGGACCTGCGTCCCTCTGCGGCGGCTCGCCCTGCCTGGCAGACGGATCGCTCCGGTCTGCAGAGGATGGCCGGGATCGCCCCCTCGGGTGACGGGACCCCAGGAAGCTGTCGTGCTCGTGACCCCCGGCACTGAACACCAGTGTCGGCCACCGACGAGCCGAGGCCTTTCAGAGGACAGAGGTCCATACAGGCGTGTCCAGCGTCTGCGTCTGCAGCTGCCGTTTTGACTCTCAGCCAGAGACGACCACCTGCTCGCGGGCCGTGATGGCACGTCCTGGCCTGGAACCTGGCTGTGCAGGTCCCGGTTAGGTGCCAGCCACACGGGAGCACGGCGCCAGCAGCAGGAGCATGGCCAGGCCACCGTGTTGCAGGTGGCCGTGACGTCTGGACACGCCGACATCGGGCAGCACCGCACCCACCGGGACCTGCGGGGAGGGGGGCTCACCTGCAAGGTCTGGACGGAGGAGCTCTGACGCAACCACCACTTAGACGGTGAGGCCCCAGAGCCCAGCCGTCCCACCCCTGGGTGTCAGGGCCGGGGCTGAAGGAAGAACATGGTGCTGGGGCCAGCGAGACAGAGAAGTCGGGGGGGGGGGGCACCCCCAGGTGCCAGAGGACGGGCACCAGAGCCGCGAGATGGAGGCACTCCGCACACCCTCCTCCCGCCCCCGTGTCCAGCCGGCCTCCCGAGGGCCGAACCCGACCAAAGCCCAGACAGAAAGGGCGGCCAGGAGACGCCGTCCACGGCGGCGGGTCTGCAGGGCACCCGGCAGGGCGGGGAGGAGGAGGGGAGGGGCCGGGCAGGGCAGGAGGCAGCGGGGCAGGCACTGTGTGGGTGTGAAGAGCCGCGCCCTGCCGGGAGTCAGGGCTGCAGCCGGCGGGGAGGGCCCTTGGTCTGCGGACTCCCGCGTGCGGGACACCCACGGCGGAAGGTAGGAGGACCCAGTGCGTCAGAGCCCAGCGCGCCCGCCCCTGTGCCCCTGTCCCGGTGTCCAGACCCCCACCGCTGTGTCACGGCGTGATGTGAAATGCACACGCTCACACAGACACGCCAGATCAACCGCAGAACTGCGGTTTGTGTAGGTCAACACGGTTGAATGTCTGTTCAGCTTCACGCACACACTCACACACACACACATGCACAACTCACATACTATACACTCACACACACCACACACATACGTGAGGCACACACATTCACACATATACACATACGCACAACTCACATACATACACACACTGCACACATACATGAGGCACTCACACACACATATGCACATATGCACAACTCACATACATACACTCACACTCACCGCATACATACATGAGGCACTCACACACACATATACACATATGCACAACTCACATACACACACACTGCACACATACATGAGGCACTCACACACATA
>VSMD01096700.1:0-24521 GCA_008750895.1 Mirza zaza
GGTGGCTTTAAGCCACTACACTTTTTCTTGAGTCATTTATTACACAGCAAAGGCAAACTGAAACAGAAATCAAGACTGCCTTAGTGAGCAGTGCTGAAATGAGCCTGTTTCTTCACCCATATATCCAACCCTCATATCCACCCACCCTCATATCCAAGTTTAATCATCAAACTTGGATATGAGACACTTTGAGCCAGGGGTCCTCAAACTTTTTAAACAGGGGGCCATTTCACTGTCCCTCAGACCATTGGAGGGCCGTTGGAGAGTGCGGCGCACATTTCACACTTGCACACTGTGGGCCTGGGACAAGTCGGCTGCTAAGCAGGACAGGCAGCAGCAGCAAAAACACCTGATAGGCTGGATAAATGTCCTCGGTGGGGCCGAATGTGGCCTGAGGGCCGTAGTTTAAGGACCTCTGCTTTGAGCCAATGCCCAAAAATCCAATCCATCTAAACCAAGGTGTGATGTGGTGATACCGCACCAGTGTGCCCCAACTCGGAGACGATTTCAGAAGCAGAGTTGCAAAAATGGGTGGGACTGACACTCCTTTGGGCATAAAAATTTTAGTCCATGTCACACAAAGCCCTCAAGAGTCCTATTTCCTACGTCATTCACTGGCTCTCTGCTGGAGGAGAAGAGGGCAAGGGAGAGTCATAGTGCACCAAAGAACCCATGGATTCCGAGTTTTCACCACCAGTGAATGCAAAGGGATGGCCAGGACTGCTGCCTTGCTGAGGAGATTGGAGAATACCAGGACTAAGCACCTAAACCCAAAATTTGCAATTGTGCTACAACAACATCCTAATGTCCCAGAAGCCTCAAGGAGTATTATAAACTTCCTGCAATATTAATCTCAACTGAATCAACTTTCTTTGGCCTCCCCATAGCCTAGAATCAAAGCTGATGAATTCTTCCCTTCCCTCAGACCTCCCCTTAA
Organism: Mirza zaza; assembly: GCA_008750895.1. NCBI lineage: Eukaryota > Metazoa > Chordata > Mammalia > Primates > Cheirogaleidae > Mirza > Mirza zaza. Next base: position 938 of record VSMD01096700.1, read on the forward strand.
ATGTCATCCCCCTGACAAAGGCAAGCCCAACGGTACACATCCTCCATAGCACCACATGCTTGGTTTCATCCCATATATCCCAAGGATAATAAATTATTTATATAACGTGTCACTAACTGCCTACCCCTACCCTTCCCAAAGAAGACTGTGGGCTAAGTGCTGGCAATCTGTCTTTGTTCTTCCGCTTTCTGCCTAGCACAGAGAACGCAACGAATGAACAAATGGATGAATGGATGAAGGAATAAATGAGTGAGGATCAACTTCATCTGGCTTCCTGAGACTCTCAGACCTTCACCTTCAGTTTGCTGTGACTGACCTGTTCATTGTTCTGCCCCCGATCTTCACATATAGGCAAGGCCATCAGCCCCTTCTAGAGTGAATGAGGGTAAGAAAAATACACAAAAAATGTGCACTGAAAATGCAAGTGCATCCGATTTCATTCCCCTTGGAATGGCTTTCTGACGACAAGGCATATCCACCTTAGCCACACTCTGCTATCCTTATCCTTTGCATGGCCCTGTTCCACCTCAAGTGCTCGTTCTTGCTCACCGGCACTGACGTTCTTGGACACGACAGGCAGGGGGTCGGTCTCCTGTTCGGGTTTGATGAGGATGGAGACCGCAGAGGAGGCTGTGATCTCCCTGAAAAGGCTGCTCACTCCTTGCGTGGACTCCTTCAGCAAGGAGGTCACATTCTGCGTTGACTCCTTCAGGAGGTCCGAGACGGTGGGGGCAAACTTACTCTGTCCATTTAAATCCTTGTTGTCGATGTTAATCGCAAAGAGGATGGAGTTCAGACCTGTCCAAAAAAGGGAAAAGTCTGGAGTGTTTGCTACTGAGCAGTCACGCCGCCAACACGAGAAACAAGCTGCAGACAATACAGCACCCGAGAGGACACATACCGATCTTGGACATTCATAAAAACCTTCTACAAAACTGGGGTCCATAGACACTAGCTATCATGGGAGTTGAGTCTTTCCAGATTCTCTCCCTAACAGCCAGGAAGACAAATACAAATAAGTCAACCAGGAGGAGAGAAAGGCACAAGTTCTGAGGTCAGACTGCCTAGGATTAAATCCCTGCACTGCCACTTTCTAGCTATCAGACCTTGGTCAAGCTTGGTCAATTTCCAATCTCTCTGAGCTTCAGGTTCATAATCTGTAAGATGAAGACAAAATCATCTCCCTCACAGGGCTGTAAGTATTAAACACAGTCACCCACCAAACACACTCAGCTCGATAAGCAGCAAAAATGTGCATCAATTACATCATCACGAATACTTTAGGCAAAACTTATGGCCTACAAAGGAAATTATGGTCAAATCCTGACTTTTCCCCATCAATGGACAAGACTAACATAGCCCTCGATATGTGGGACTTAGTGTAAACTTTCATGGGAAAAAAGGAGGCAGCGAAGAACTTGGAAGAAAGAAGCAAGTTCCCCTACTGTTCAGTTGGTTCCATCTCTCTCTCTGACTGAGAGTCAAATGGCAAACAATTCAATCCACCAAGTGACATCAATCCAGGGCCTTCGTGCCGACAAACCCTATATGAGACTGTTTATCACACGTGGTTCTCTCACAGCCCTGTAGAGGTGACTGCTGAGCTATCATGATTCCCACCTCGCAAAGGAGGAAAGTAAAGGCAACAAAGCTCATGGGATCTGCCCCAGGTCTTCAGCCAGCAAGAGGTAAAGCCAGGACTCTAAGGTGTCTCCCTCCTCCAATTCCCCCCAATTTAAATTACACCTGCAAAGCCACAACCAAACACCTTCGACATCAGGCTTTCTCTGCCACGGTATCAAATTCTAGATGAAGGGAGCCAACACTCAATGCCAGTAAAGGAAGGATGGTGACAGAGAAAATCGCAGCATCCCTAGGGGTCATAAATCCACTCCAAGGCAGCCCCCTCCCCTCACCAAGCTTCACAAGGCCCATCGCCGCTGGCCTTGGCCAGGCTTACCAGCTGCCATGGTAGGAAGCATGCTAGACCTTTCTTCATCCATCACAAAAGACCAGTCTTCATAAAAAGCACTGCAAATTGAAAGAGAAGAGAAAACAGTTCTTAATAGTGGTTCTCTGCATCCACTAACCAGACAGTTCCATTAGATGCGTCCCTGGAAGGGCCATGCCTGGTCGTTCCAGAAGGGACATGGTATGTCTGAGGTCTCTGCTTATGAAGTTTGTAGTTATAACAAGAGGACTGAACACATACACCCTATGACTTCTTCACTGGTCCACTGACACCCCAAGCTTTAGAGTACTAAAATACACCTGATATGTAAATGCATTTATTAAGCAGCAAAGTAGAAAAGGACAGACAGAGAGGTCTGTCCTTTTACTCAAGCAACATCCCCAGGAGACAGACAGGAAATCCAAGTTGGCCAAAAATGCCTGCCTGATCCGACTAATAGAAGAAAAAATAATTTCATAAAGAAATTACAGAGCTCCATGGCTCTGTCAAGCAGGGCATTTACACACAATACCTGCTTGGGCTACAGACCCGAAAGCCCCAGTTATCCCCAGAAAGGACTAGGAAGCTAAAAGGTCCCATAAATATAAATGAGAGTTGCGATGGGGGTCAGGGAAGCCAATATGGCCTGTCCAAGGGCATCCAGCCAATAAATGGTACAGCCAGGGCTTAAAATCACATCTCCTGAGTCCAGTGTCCAAGCTCTTTATATGATTCCCTATTAAGCAATAGCAACCAAATATACTCGATGCTGTGACTTCCCCACCAGGCCATGGAATTCTAAATCAACGGAGTCCGTAAGTGATGGGTGATGTAGCTCAGTAAGGACCCGGAAAAATGAGCTACTGAAGTGACTGAATACACCAACAGAAAGACAGCAAAGACATATTTTCAATATACTTACTCAGAAAATCTTAGTGGAAGCCCAAATCACATGTTCAGGCTGACATTTCAACTGTATCTCTGATTTCCAAAAACTGTGATCCTTTAAAAAGTCTGAGCCAGTTTTCATGCATGTAAATGAATTTGGTTTCACCATATCGAGTTAGGTTAAGTGCTTAATGATTCATGTAAGGTCAAATATTTTGTTTTGTTTTGTTTTGTTTGTTTGTTTGTTTAGAAACTGTCTTGCTCTGTTGCCCAGGCTGAAGTGCAATGCAGTCATCATAGCTTACTGCAGCCACAAACTCCAAGGCTCAAGTGATCCTCCTTCCTCAGCCCCTCGAGTAGCTGGGACTACAGGCATGTACCACCATGCCCAGCTAATTTTTCTATTTTTTGTAGAGATGTAGGGGTCTCACTATGTTGCCCAGGCTGGTCTCTAACTCCTGGCCTTAAGTAATCCTCTCACCTTGGCCTCCAAGAGTGCTAGGATTACAGGTTTGAGCCACAGCACCCAGCCCAACTATGATTCTTAATTGCTGGATTCACTTCAATTTCTCATTGTTAAATTTAACTTTGAGCTGAGTATGTAACGCTGAACTCCCTGCAAATGATCTGCTGGAAAGAGCTTCATAAAAATTCATTTTAAGAAACATGAGTATGTCAGCAGAAACTCTGCAGGCAAAAACAAAACAAAACAAGAGTTGTTCCCCTTAACTAAAGCAGGTTAATGCTCCAAAGGTACAGACGTTCTCAGCCCCCCAACTCTGACCCTGAGCAGCACACACAGGTGCAGTCGGGATCCATCGTCCTGGCTCCTCAGCCCTCTCATTTCAGACCTACAGAGTGTTACCATTCAGGTGGGCGAGGTGTCACAGGCAACACCAATGGGAGAACTTCAAGGGTATTTCTAAGAACCCTAGTGCACAATCCCAGAACACCTAAGAAATCACTGGTAGAGAGGGGACTACAGCAGCAGAAGCAGCAGAAGAGGGGACCTGAGCTAGGGAACAGATCGCAAGATAAGAAATCAAGGGAACACATCACGGTACTAATGAGACACCACCTTCATGAACTAAATGGAATTTCACTGTTGAAGATCTGGGCATTGCTGATGTGGAAGTCATTCAAGAAACCAGGGCAGGATCAATCACTGTCCCCCTGTATCACCAGGGGACAAAAAATAACATATCTAGTCCACCATTCTCAGAGAGAAAATATTATTAACAGCCAGAGCCAGAGAAAAAGATATCAGAGACATCATGAGTACAGGAAAAACAACAGAAAAAACATGCCAACAGGTTTGCAGAGTTACCTCGGTATAAATTATGAGTGATTTCAGTTTGTACCCCAGTGGATTTTACAGCATTTCTTAATGGTTTTAAGGAAATGTGGTTGTTTATACCTCAACTGACTCATATTCAGTACCCTCTCCCTGTCACTGTAGAGTAACTGTTATATGTCCCCAGCCTGCTGATCTAGAGGGTGGCAATGTGACTTGCACTGGCCAATGAAACCACTGCAAGTGTCTCTGTGGACAGAAGATCTAAGAGCCAGTGTGTAGTTCAACTACATCTCCTTTTCCCACCTGTACAATCATGAAACCACATGTAGAGATGGAGCTCCCAGTCACCTGAGTCCCTGAGATGAGAATGTCTCTGCTCACCCATAACAGACATGTAGCACGAAGAAGAAATAAACATGGTTGTCAAAAGCCACTGAGGGCCAGGCGTGGTGGCTCACGCCTGTAATCCTAGCACTTTGGGAGGCCAAGGCGGGAGGATTGCTCGAGGTCAGGAGTTCGAAACCAGCCTGAGCAAGAGACCCCGTCTCTACTAAAAATAGAAAGAAATTAATTGACCAATAACAACAACAACAACAACAAAAAAGAAATATATATATATACACAAAAAACTGGCCGGGCATGGTGGCGCATGCCTGTAGTCCCAGCTACTCGGGAGGCTAAGGCAGGAGGATCGCTTGAGCCCAGGAGATTGAGGTTGCTGTGAGCTAGGCTGACTCCACGGCACTCACTCTAGCCTGGGCAACAAAGTGAGGCTCTGTCTCAAAAAAAAAAAAAAAAAGCCACCGAGGATTTTATGGTGTTCATTATTGTAGCATAACCTGACCTATGCTAACGATAGAGTGAACTTCACAATCAAGAAAAAAATAATAGAAGGAAGTTTTAATAAAAACAAATGACTCCTTTCCTCAACTTAAAACTTCCATATTTTTTCAATCAGTTCAGGATTGACTGAATGAATGAACCCCCAAATTAAAATTCCACAAAGTGAAAGACAAGCTGTGTCCTAAGACAACAGCTCTCCCCCCACCCAAGCCTTAATGATAATAAACACTGATTTGAGTGCTGGCTGCATACAGGTACCATGCTGAGCCTTCCATTCATTCTCCCACCAAGGGTCCCCACGGCACAGCTGAACACACTGGAGCTGTAAGAGGGACCCCACTGACCCCAGGTGGAAGGACTTGGACCCAAACCCAGACAGTCTGGCTCCAGATTCCTCAATCTTCACCCCTCAGCTGAGCCGCCCCGCAGGACCCATCCCGGCCCGGGTACCTGAGCCTGCAGCGGTCGGCCAGGAGCATGTGCAGGTAGCGCTCCAGGGAGTGTTCGTTGAGGGCGCAGCGCAGCCAGGCGCGGCCGCGGCCCACGTCAGAGGAGATGTGGCGCAGGGAGTAGAAGCGCTGCAGCTCGTGCTTGTTGAGCACCTCCTTCACGTAGTACCAGAACACGGGCTCTGCGGAGAGAGGGGACAGGGCTGCGTCACCCAGCCTGTGACGCTTGTCGTTTTTAGAGTAACGGTCCCTCGGCAATTTTTTAGATTGGAAAGGGATATTTCCTTAGCACAGGAAAGGTTAGAGATATAGAAGAGCTTACCAAAAATAAAAATGACCCTAAAACCTCTCATTCGGAAATGACCAATGTCAACATTGTCAAGAATTTCCTTCCAGGCTTTTTTACTGCACTTTTCTTTTTTACAAAATCAACATTTGTGGTAGGTTGAATTATGACCCTCGAAGATTATCTACATCCTAATCTCTGGAACCTGTGACTGCTACCTTACACAGCAAAAGGGTCTGTGCAACTGCGATTAGTCGAGGATCTGGAAGCTGGGAGACTGTCCCGGATCATCCCAGTGGGGCTCATGTAATCACAGGTATCGTTACCTGTGAGGGAGGCAGACAGAGGTTTGACATAGATGAGGGAAAGATGATGTGAGCAGGGAACCAACAATTAGAGTGATGTGGCCACACCCAAGGAATGCTGGCAGCCCCCCCAAGGCTGGAAGAGGCAAGGAACAGATTCTGCCCTGGAGCTCCCAGGAGGAACCAGCCCTGCTGTCATCCTGACTTTAGCCCAGTGAAACCGATTTTGGACTTCTGGCCTCCAAAACTGTAGCAGAATAAATCCATGCTGTTTACAAGCCACCAATTTTGTATTAATTTGTTACAGCAGCCATAAGAAAATAATACATCAGAAGGGAAGGGCAAGATGGCGGACGAGAAAAACTGCTAGCCACAGTGTCTCTGCAAGAAAGATAGACTTTAGAAAAAAGTCAAAAAAAATAAACATGCAGACAAACATAGATTGTAAAAGGGTCGGAAAGGAGGATGCCTGAAACTACAGGAGACTCCACGGGAAGAAGTTGTGGAGGAGAAGTGGAAGGAGAAAAGCCCCCGAGAGGCTTGGAGACCAGCGACAAGGGCAATTAGCTCCCTATTCATGGGCCATCAGTGTTATGAAGAGGCGCCATCTCAGAAGATCTAGACCTCATTCTCTTCCTGCCTATGCTGAGGTGGATTGCAAACAGTGACTTTCCCACTCAAAAAGGACGTCGTGAGGACAACCAGATGAAGACAAGCATGGTTTCCACAAGCCCCACAGAGCCAACTCTGTAGCAATGGTTTGGTTACATTTCCTTTAATAGATCCACTCATAAAATCTTCTAAATGAAAGTAGTTCCTTTCAAATAAAAAAAAAGAAAAGAAAAAGAAAACAATACATCACATTGTATCAGTGTGTGTGTGTATATATATATATATAATTTTGTATCCTGATTCATTTATTCTTATCTAGATGATGAACATTTTCCTATTGCAATTAAGTCTTTGAAATACAATTTTTGATGGCTTCCTAGTGAAACATAATTTAACTATTTCTCTACTACTGAAGACATGATACATTGCCAATTTTCCCTCTCTACAGCAAGGAGCATCTTTATACATAAATAATCGTTCCAATGTTTAGTTCCTTAGGAAAGATTGCCATACACTGAATTACTAGGTCTGAAAATAGAGACTGATTCAATGCTTTAAGGGAAACCTAAGAAAGTTTGTTTTTATCCATAAGACAGTCATTCCTACAACTACCTGTATCTCCTCACATCCCACCTTTTGTTACCCACATGCACACAGATATTTTTCAAAGTTGTAACTCTAGTGTGTATCTAATTTTGTGTCCAATTTCCTTCACTTAACATTAGCTCATCAACACTTTTTCATGCTGCCAATAACAGCAGCAACAGCAGCCACTATTGAGCATTAACTATGCAGCAGTCCTTGCAGTGAACACTTTACATCTGATCTCGTAACAACCAATGCCATCTCCATGTCTATGACCAGGTCCGAGGCCTGCTCAAGTGAAGGAACTCACTCAGATAACATGGTTAGTAAGCGGTGCATCAGGAAGGGGCCTCAGAGCTCACTGCAAACCACTAAATCACACTGCCTTGTGAAAGGAGGGGACTCTACCATCTTCAAAATGATCGTGTTCACAACTGCTTAGTAATATTCTAAAAGGGGAAACACTGAGTTTCTGCTGCCAGACCTGGCTTCCAATCCAGGAGCTAAATAGGCTCAAAGACCCCTCTGAAATGTGACATTCTTTGAATTTGCCTTCCTGAAGGATGCAAATACACATATCTCCAGAAACTGGACAGCAATTTAGTACCTTCACTCTAATGTTTCAGTTCAACTTAGTAAGGACGGACTGTACTCTTCCCATGAGCCATGAATTGAGCCAGGCTAGGCGCCACCAGGCAGAAACAAGGACTCGCCCCTAAGGGCTTCCAGTCTATTGGGCAGGACAAACGGGTGAGGAGATCACTCAGCTAAATGACCCTGGGCAAGTCATTCAACCATGCTAAGCCTCAGATTCCTCTCCCATAAAATAAACACAGAAGTACAGAGTCACCCAGGGCTACCAGGGTAACAGCCCAGACACCATCTGCTTAGTCAGTACCTGCTTAGCAGAGGGCATTTGTTTGGCTTCCCCTTTTCCCTTTTGTGTTAAGAGCACCTAAATGCATATGCGTGTACAGGATGCATATGTATTTGTGGATCAAGCCAACCTATGGGATCATTTAGAATAAACGTCCCAAGAATGACAGAAAACTCCACCAATAGGGCAGGCCAGTCAGGACTATCTTCTGTCTCAATCCCTAAATGTCAAACTAATCCCAAACTCATCAGATCACTCCAAACCACACAGCTATTCAAAACAGCCTTCTTTCCACTCTCTGCCTCTCTCAAAAACCAGGGCGGGGGGAATTTGCCGACAGCAATGCCCTGGGCCAGCCAGCCAATATTGTGTTTTGAAATGCCTGGACAGCCATCTGTATATCCATCACATTTAAAATCAAGTGACTCTCACCTGCACCATGTTGTTCTTGAAAAATGCATTCACCTCCCTCTGACCTTGAATGCACGTGAACACTTTACGGTATGTTTTCACCTTTCAATTTTGCAAATTGCTTACTGCTACAGAATCCTTTTAAAGCTTGTCAGAACGATGTTGATGATGATAAGAATTATCCCAGTTGGGTTCTGCTTCCACTGCCAGAATTAATGCGGTCTATTTAAAGTGCAGCTCACCTGCCAATTAGCACATGCAGTGTCCGTAATTTAATCTGGGAATATATACTGATCTGCTTTCAGACATGAGGTTAATTCCAAAATCAGGCAAGGGCTTTGGATTCTCTCAACACCTGAAAGCCAAGTGCCAACAAGAGCAAGAGCCAGGAAGGGGGTGTTGAGGAGAGCTGCCATGGGGCACTTGTTAATAGAGGAGGACTAATAGCACCAGGCTTTGGGCAAAGTTTCTATCAAGCCTCAACTTTCACTGATGCCAAGAATTCATACCCTAGAGACCACAAGAAAGACAAAAACCTAGGGGCAAAGTCTAGTTTAGCCATTATGTAACCTTGGGCAATTTATTTTGTCCTCTATTTTCCTCATCTGTGCAATGGGGATAACAGTATCTACTTTGAAGGATTGCAATGATGAAAAAATGTGAAATAAGAATACATGTAGGCCAGGCGCAGTGGCTCACGCCTGTAATCCTAGCACTCTGGGAGGCCGAGGCGGGCGGATTGCTCGAGGTCAGGAGTTCGAAACCATCTCTGAGCAAGAGCGAGACCCTGTCTCTACTATAAATAGAAAGAAATTTATATATATAGAAAAAATCAGCCGGGTATGGTGGTGCATGCCTGTAGTCCCAGCTACTCGGGAGGCTGAGGCAGAAGGATTGCTTGAGCCCAGGAGTTTGAGGTTGCTGTGAGCTAGGCTGACGCCATGGCACTCACTCTAGTCTGGGCAACAAAGTGAGACTCTGTCTCAAAAAAAAAAAGAATACATGTAAAGTGTATCCAATAAATGCAGTCAATAAATGTTAGCCATAATTATTAACACACCTGGCATATAATCAGCCTTCAATGAAAAACAGCTGTTAACATCATTACTACACTTGCACCAGAAGCCCAGGCACTAAGGCAGGCAAACAGCATACTTTTTCCTTTCTTCCAGCACACGCATTCCTACGGGAAATGTGTTCCACTGGTTCCTTGGGAAGTGAGTTGCGTTCAGCACTGCCCTCACTCTCCCTCCCACAGGGCTGAGCAGGTAACCCAGTCTGGGCAGTTACCTGGCCACAGCAGGGCATCTTCAATTTTGATTTTTTTAAATACTGCCAGAAAATATTAGTTATCTTGATTGCCAAGTCTTTGACATCCCCTCAAATCTTGTGGCCAACGTGAGCGTCTCACCGGCCTCACATTAGTCCCAGCCCTGGACCACAGAGTTCTCCCTGCAACTTCCACCTGCAGGGCTAACAGAGAGGCCTTCTCTCCTTCAGGAACTGAGGCCAGCAAACTGCGGCCTGAGGGTCAATTCGCCAGCAACCTTTTTTGTAAGTAGTTTTCCTGGAACACAGCCACACCCATTTGCTCACATATTGTCCTCGGCTGCTTTCCTGTTGCAAGGGCTGAGCTGAGCAGTTGTGATGGACATCAGATGGCTCACAAAGTCTGAAATCCCTTAAGGAAGGCTTTTCTAGAAGAGCTCGAATAAACATGTAAACCTGGAGCTACCTGGGGCTATTTTCCCCTACCACGTGGAGACCTCACCTATAAACATCAAACCACAGAGAAGCAGCTATGCGGAGAGAAAGAGACAGATCTGCAGGAACACTGGGCCCCTGAATCCACCTCAACTCCTAGATGAGTTCCTAGTTACAGAGTCAGTAACTCTGTAACCCCCCCCTTTATTTTATGAGTCTATAGGATTTTCTGTCATTTGCAACCAGAAGACATCTAACGCAGTGAGAAGGGTATGTTCTTCAACCACCTGTGGAGCACCAAGAACACCTGTCCCCCAGAGCCACAGTGGGGGTCTGGCTCATCGGTGTGACAGCATTGTCCCAAAACAAAGCCTTGCTCAACAAGAAACAGAAAACCCAACTACAACCACACAAGCCCAGTTCCTGGTACACAAAGATGGGCTTCCTCTTCCACATGAGTAGTCTGGAGGTACACAGTCGGTTCAAAGGCTGTGTCTGGCCCGAATCTCCAACCTCTTGACCTCACTGTCACAGAGGATTGTCCAACTCTGGGCATCACATTCACAGTTGGAGCAGGAAGAAGTGGGACAGGATAAAGCCAACTTTATCACCCCCTTTATCAGGAAACAGTAAGGTTTTCCTCAGAAAACTGCAAGGGAGCAGAGACAAAGTGGAGAACAGAAGTTAAGACTGGCTTCCTCGCTCACGACCCCTTCCTACAGAAGGACATACCACAGCCCCAAGCAAAATCAGGGTTCTACCAAGCCAAAGAAGACAGGGGGATGGGTTTGAGGTTAGAAACTAACAGAATCAGCCAAACATGGTATCGACCATTCCAGGACCAATGTAAACCAAGTCCCTTCACATTCTAGCCTGAGAAGTGGGTGAACACAGCTACTCACAAATCCCTGCCACATTCCAATCGGGATGAGCCCAGGTGCAGGGCACAAGTGGGTTGGCAAAGCAGGGTTTCCAGGAAGGGCCATAGCTCTGTCACTTGGCCATCTTCCTACTGGCCACAAGACTGCTTCTCGGAACTAGAACACAGAGACCGTGGTTTAAACGTGAATCATACATAACAGAAACTTGTATAAAGTGTGTATACCTGATACTTTTTCTTTGCCTTTTTAAAAACTGTGGTAAAATGTTCACAACAAAATTTACCACATTAACCAGTTTTAAGTGTACAATTCAGTGGCATTAAGTACAATATTGTGCAATCATCATCACTATCTGTTTCCAGAACTTTTTCAACATCCCAAATAGAAACTCCACACTCATTAAACACTAACTCCCTCATTTTCCATCCCCTCCACCTGTAACTTCTATTCTACTTCAGTCTCTGTAAAGTTGACTATTCTAGGTACCTGATATAAGTGGAATCATACAATATTTGTGCTTTTGTGTCTGTGTCTTCTTTACTTAGCATAATGTTTTCAAGATTCATCTATATTGTGACATGTGTCAGTACTTCATTTTGTCTTATTACCTGAATAATATTCCATTGCATGGACAGACCACGTTTTGTTTATTCATTCATCTGTTGATGAACATTGGGTTATTTCCACCTGTTTGGTTATTGTAAATAACACTGCTATGAACATGGACGTACAAGCATCTGTTTGAGTCCCTGCTTTCCGCTTTTAGGTATACATATACCTAGGAGTAGAATTCCTGGCTAATATGGTGACTCTATGTTTAACTTTTTGAGAAACCACTGAACTATTTTCCACGGTGGCTGTACCATTTTACATCAATACCTTTTTTTTTAATAGAGGTGGAACTGCTTTCATTTCTCTGCAACTGAAATTAACTCTGCTCTGAACTCCCCTTCAGTTAAAAAAAATAAATTTCCCAATTAAAGGTAACTTAGTCCCTTCAGAGTTTGTTTTTTTTTTATTGTGGTAAAAACCACAACATAAAATTCACTGTTTTAACCATTTCAAAGTATATAATTCAGAACTTCAAACATGTTTAATGAATGAATAAATGCATAATAATCTAAAATTCTAGATTACTTGTGAAGACTTTAGTAGATTTAAATTCAAAAACAAGGCCGGGCATGGTGGCTCACATCTGTAATCCTAGCACTCTGGGAGGCCGAGGCAGGTGGATCGATCAAGGTCAGGAGTTCGAGATCAGCCTAAGCAAGAGCAAGACCCCATCTCTACTAAACATAGAAAGAAATTATCTGGACAACTAAAAATATATATATAGAAAAAATGAGCCGATCATGGTGGCACATGCCTGTAGTCCCAGCTACTTGGGAGGCTGAGGCAGGAGGATTTCTGACCCCAGGAGTTTGAGGTTGCTGTGAGCTAGGCTGATGACACAGCACTCTAGCTGGGCAACAGAGTGAGACTCTGTCTCAAAAAAAACAAAAAAAAACAAAACTCAAAAACAAAACATCCCTACTGACTCCACAAAACAAACATCAATTATCCTGGTGAGGGTGGGTGGAGATTACAAAACTAAAATGGGAAGAGGAGCGGGAATTGTCACCTACTGCCCATGTGTGACCCTGCTCCTCCACAACCTCTGTGCCCTCTTCCTGCTACAGCCGCATGGACCTCTTTAACATCACTGTAGTGCCAAGCCTGCTCTGTCTGCCCAGCCACAGACACAGAACCCACACCAGGTACTCCAACCGAAGGAATCCAACACAAAGATTTCTGAGGAGCTATCAAGCCAAATAAGGAGATAATTAATGAGGCTACCTGGAGATTACTAGTATCAGAAAGCCTGGGGAACAAACAAACAAGGTGGTATTACCAGGGCTGCTGGACTGTAGGAGTAAAGTGGGGTGACAGGACACAAGCCCAACCAGCAGTCCCATGGGAGCCCATGGACCATGGAGGAAGCAAACACAGCTCCTACTGGGGAAGCCACCTGAAGCAGGGGTGAGAGGAAGAAATACTCTAGCCTCTCTCTTCCTCCAACCTCTAGCCTCTCCTCATCCTCACCACCTCCCATTGCCCAAACCATGCTGGAAGCCAAGGGGAGAGAGAGTTTGCAGGGGAAGAACAAAGAATAAATTTGAGAGCAAACAGGCAACTGACTGGCACAGACGTTTGAACCTATTTAACTACCTGGAATTCTCTCCCGCAGTAACGGTATGGCTAATTTCCTCACCTTTGTAGGTCTCTATTCAAATGTCCCCCTCAAGAGGCTGTCTCTCACCACTCTACACAAAACAGTAAAACTCCACCCCATGGCAGACTGCTAGCTACTCATCAAAATCTATCCTCTCTTCTTCCTGAACTCCCAGCCCACTAGGCAGGGGCTAAGTGGCTCAGTTTCCACTGTACTCAATCAGTATTCACTGATTCACTTACCTGAGTCACTCGTTTCTGCCATTATGTCTGGCCCCTGTTAGCATCTTGAGTTTGAGTCCCCAAGCCCAAAAGCTCAGCATAGTACACTTGGCATTCACCCACATTATACAAGAGTCCACAGCACCTCCTTTATTGAAAAATGGGAAAATTCTCTAAGATTCAAGGAAACAAGGCCTTTTGGAACTTGTGTCTCATTTCCTTTTAGACGCATACCCCACCATGTGCTAAAGAGTCACTTCCATTCTGACAGGAGCAAAGCAAAGGACCCATAGAACTTACAGGTTGGATAATTATGGTCTAAGAACTGACAACTCTGAAGCCAAACTGAGTCTTAATTTATGAGACATCAGGACTAAACAGCTTTGAAACAGAAGTATCAGTCCAGCTGCACCAGATCTTAACATGCTGGGACACTTTCGTGCCACTTAGGAAACAGCCACTGGCCCAAGTCCTCTCCCAACTCAGATGTCAAGGACCCTCCTCAGGACCCTGTGGACATCCCATAATCCAGCAACCCACAGGTTAACACCCAGTCCCTGGGGGGTTGTACCCTAGCTTCTGGCTCCCTCCCTAACGCAAGCCAATTTCTACCAGCTGTTAACCATTTGTATTACCCTGGACAGAGCTCAGTATTTTCTCTGCACCTTTAGCAGACACCCTTTCGAGGTCTCTTTCACCAGGAGTAGCTGATTTGCAAGTTCATGAATACAGCAGAGAAACACCAAGAGGGAACTGAAAGCATTTAGAGGATGGGAGGGTGGGGAGTGGACTTCCCCTCACAATCAAAAGGATGGGCCCAGGGTTCTCCTGGCACATGCAGCTGCTTCCAGAATTAATCTTCTACAGAAATGAAATTGTTACCCAAGGTGACCCAATGAAGCAAAACTGCTTTGAGTTACATGTAATCAACCGCTTTCAAAAATCCCCACTGAGGATCGAGGAAGTTGGTTCCTCTAATTTTACAGTTGGGAGTGTATTAATACCACCTGCTTCCAACTGACTGTGCAGTTGTGTACAGAGAGTGGAGGATGGGGGCCCAGCTTCCCAGGAAAATGAGCAGCATGTCCGAGTCAAGGCCATTATTATCCTCTGGTGTCCTCTTCTACATAGGTGGCTAGGTTTCTTACAATACACTGGAGGTACAAGGATGAGTGAGAATGGACCCAGTCCCTGACCTTCGAGAGACACAGAAACAGTCAAGAAAACAGGGTGGGGTGTAGTGGTGCAAGCCTGTAATCCCAACACTTTGGGAGGCTGAGCCAGGAGGATCACTTACACCCAGGAGTTTGAGGTTGCAGTGAGCTATGATGGTGCCACTGCACTCTACCTGGAGCAACAAAGCAAGACTTTGTCTCAAAAAAAAAAAAAAAAAATGCTGCTTGGTCAATTGGATATCTGTAAGGAAGAAAAAAGAAAACCTTTCTCACATGTGCCACATACAAAAATAAATTCCAGGTAAATTACAGATCTGAAAATAAAAAATAAAACAAAACTAGAAAATCAACATAGAGTATCTTCAAGGCTTCGGAATAGGCAAAGATTTCTTAAGCAGAACAGTAGGATCAATAAGATAGATAATGGATAAATTGAGCTATTAAAACAAAGTACTTCTGTTTAAAGATATCATTAAGAGAGTGAAAGGTAATGAATCTTTTCCCACAGAATGTTAAAAGATGTTTGCAGGGCATGTATCCTAGGAAAGACTTGTATCTAGAAATATATAAAGAACTCCCACAAATCCGTAAGAAAAAGATAGCAACCCAATTAACAATAGGCAAAAGATGTGAACAGCCACTTCACTAAAGAGGACATCTGAACGGCCAATAAGCATACAAGAAGGGGATCAACAGCATTGCTCATCAGGAAATGACAACTGAAACCACAAAGAAATACTTGTACACTCCTGGAGACTATGTCAAGTGTTGGGAGGGATGTGGAGCCACCACAGCTCTGTACAAGACTGACTGCTGATAGAAATGTGAACTGGTATAACCACAGTTTCTACTCAAGCTCAGGGTGTATGTACCCTCTGACTAATTCCACTCCTAGACCCAACTGAAACGCATGTATATACACATTCACCAAAACACACATACGAGAACAGTCATAGCAGCACAATTGATAATAGCCCCAAAGTGGCAATGACCCAAATGCTATCAGTAGCAAAGCAGATAAATAAGCTGTAAAACCTAAACATCAATGCAGGCGAATGAGCTCCTGGTATGCCAACAACATAGCAGAGTCTCACAAAACAATGATGAGTGAAAGAAACCAGACACAAAAGAGAACACGTTAAATTATATTCAGAATCAGGCAGAACTGATCCGAGGCGTGAGAAGTCAGAGCAGGGGTTACCTCTGGGGAAGAGGTGGGCAAAGTACCTGGAAGAGGACACGGTTGGAGGCGGCTTCTGGGGCACTGGTATTATTCTAGCCCTTGACCCTCGTCCTAGTATAACAGCAGTGGATTGATAAGTAGTGACCATACACTGATCTGGACACATAGGATTTATGCATTTATTTGCCTCTACACATTTATCAAAGTTTAGGTTAAAAAAATATATCATGGCCCTGATTCAGCACCACAGGAAAGGTGACAATGGCACTCCATGAAGTGAGCTGTCACAAACTTAACATGTCCAAAAGAGTATTGCCTTTATCCCAGACCATAATCTCAAAAGGGCCAAGTAAAATATCAAGATGTGGGAATGAGAAGCATTTTCCTCTTGATTCTAACAAGAAAAACATCAGCACAGCGCAACAATAAAGGGCGACCCACACCTATCACAAGTGTGAAGGGCAACAGGAATAGGTGGAGACTGTAGTGAACCAGAAGACGTTGGCCCCATCTACAGAGGGCAGTGGTATTCCACCCCAGCCAGTCACCAGTGCAAATGTGGGCCCAGCGTCACAGGCTATGCAGTTTAAGCTAAAAATCCATATGTCAACAGGAAATCTCACAATTTTTAAATGTTGGCAACTTTTTAAAATAATTTTAAGCACACTGCAGATGGGCACCAGTTTCCAAACTCAATCCTCCACACACCCTGACCCCCAGGACCAAATGCAGTGATGCCACTGGCGGACAATCAGCAGTACCTACTGAATTGTGATTTTCAACCATAGCTTTGTGTTCAGTCATTACTTTGAAGTTCAGCTTTTCTCTCTTCAAAAGGTAGTGCTCCTCAAATGTAAACAGAGCTAATGCAACAGCCTTGTGAATTAATTCACCGTTATTTATCCCCCATCACTTTCAATTCGGTTAACTGAGCTGGAGTGGGCCGCAGAGGAGTGTTAACGGGCCCTGGCCTGCTGCCAGAGGTGGGCGTGTTGGGGAGAGGCAGGAGCTGGACGTCAATCTGACCAGGGTTGGAATCCTCAGCTCTGCCTTTACCAGCTGTGGGAACTTGGGCAACTTATTAACTTATCTGAGCCTTAGTTTCATCATTTGAAAACTAAACACGCCGTTGCTCACCCTGGGAAGTTGCTGCCATGTTATCCAACACCAGCTCCCCGCAGCTCTGTACCGGGGCACCAGGGGCCTGGGCTTTGCAGGCACTTTCTCCTGCAGCCGCCACCACCGACCTGAGAGGCAGGTCCTGTTATTCTCTTTATTTCGCACGTGAGGAAACAAAGCTCAGAGAGGGGATGTCGCAGAGAGCTCGTGTGTGACAAGTCACTCAGCGGGGATTTCAACCCTGTCGCCTGACCCTAGAGCCAGTGTTCTCAAACGCTGCGCTACATAAAGTGCCCCGCTCCGCAGCCAGCAGGGGCCAGGGGGCAAGTCACACTCATGTCCATCCAATCCTTCTCTCTGGATTTCATTTTCTCCACTCTGTCTGCAAGTGTCTGTAAGAACAGCCACAAGAAGCCACTGATCTCATCTTTCCCAACTCATAACAATCGAAAAGCCACCTGCCCCCCTCCCTGGTGAGGGATTTAATCAAACATCCCATAGAAGGAGAGAGGTTTTAATCCACCAAACACTGCCCTGCAGCCAGTGGATGGTTAATTAACACTGCTGACTATGACAGCAAGGAAGCCCTGGGCGGCCACTCCAGGGCTAAGCTAGTCTGGTCTTTTCCCTGCTTCTCATAAGCAGGGGGCTGCCCAGCACATGCTGGTCAGCCGAAAACAGCAGAGACTGTGCCCATCCGTCCATTTCCTCACGAAGCAGGTGCAGAAGTCATGCTAAGACGCAGAGAAGCGGCAAGAACTAGAATGCTGGAGATGCCTCACAAACATGTTGGTGCTTCTCTGATTATCGAGGCCAACCAAGTAACAAGAAGACACGAATTCTAGTCTGGATGGGAACAGAAAGAGCCACTCTTCATGGACAAAGAGTCAGCGGGTTTGGCAAGGACAAGATGGGGAAGAGGTTCAAAGTTAAAAGGGTGTTGGGAAGAGGATGATAACTAGTTAAACATTTATTAGGTGTTCTAACTAAAGCAGCCGCTTCCAATGAGGTTCTCACTGAATCCTCCTGACAACCCCCCAAGACAGGCGAGACTCTCTCCCTTTGCAAGAAAATAAAAAACTAAGGCTCAGAGGGAACCTTCCCGAGTCATACGAGACTTAGTCTTGCAGTCTGACTTCAAAGCCAGGGTTGCCTCTGCCTTGCCCAGCAGCTGCCCTCGGCTGGGTGGACGCAGACCAAGAGCCGCATGGCTGACTCTGCACCAGTCCCTCTAAGGTCACCCCCCCAGACAGATAAGATGGAAACAAGAAGAAATATGAGGACCCAGGAAGCCTAGGGGCTCTCTGGGAAAAGCTATGCCCTTAAAAAGCCCATCAACCAGCCCATGACACTCACTGAGCCACCCCCATCGGGGACTCAGGGCAGCATCCCAGAGACAGGAAGCCACGGAGACAGTCGAGGCTGACATCCAAGGAGGCCAAGGCAGTGATTTCCACCGAAGCCCTTGAGGTTGGCTTTTCTCAAAACTGGCTCCCTCCTTCCCTGGCTTTTTAAGGAGGAAGGAGCGAGGGAACACAGAAGAAAATTCAACAGTGACAGGAATCCCTCTCGAAGCTGTCCCTGGGCCCCACCAGGAACAACATTTGTTACTGAAAATGAGTAACTGGTGAGATGAACAACAAGAGTCAAAGACCTGTTGAAGTCATCACATATTCTATACAAGTATCAAAATATCATAAGCACCCCATAAATTTGCACCAATATTATGTACCAATAAAAATATTTTTTTAAAAGGCCAGGAACAGTGGCTCATGCCTATAATCCCAGCACTTTGGGAGGCCACGGAAGAAGGATTGCTTGAGGCCAGGAATTCCACAATGCCCTGAGCAACATAGCAAGGCCCCATCTCTACAAAAAATAAAAGAATTAGTTGGGCATAGTGCCATATGCCTGTAGTCCCAGCTACTCAAGAGGCCGAGGTGGGAGGACCCCTTGAGCCCAGGAGTCTGAGGTTGTAGTGAGCTATGATCGAGCCACTGCAGTCCAGAAGGAAGAAACAGCAACATGAGGGAGAGGGAAAGGCTAAGGATTCAGTTAGCAGAGAATTTCCAGACACCTCCACCAAGCACAATGAGGTCTGACTTTTTGGTATAGAAGGAGAACTAGCAAACGACAGCACATTTTACTCAGCAATAAGGCTGACATTATCACAGTGACATGAAAGATTCAGGGATGTGGGGTGGCAGCCACAAGCAGGGCTGGGAAAAACCTGCCCTTTGAAAGGTAGGGGAAGGAGGAGACCACAGGACACTTTCCACACGACATGATACACTTCATGGTTCAGATCCAAAGCAAATCACTTTGACTAGCTTCCTCATCCATACAGTGGCGATAACGACCGTCCCTACTACTCACGGGGCTGTCGTGAGAACTGAATGAGTTCATTTACATCAAAGACTAACCAAGTGCCAGGTCTGCACTAAGAACTAAGTGTTAACTGTTATTTTTACTAATTAGCATCATCCCTGTCATTCACTCGGGAACTGCTTTTACAACATTAAATGGATGACAGCAGAACTCTAAGCTCAGAGACCTCTGGGATTTCTGCTGCTGTTGTTGAAGACGTTTAATTACGAAATGCCACATTATCCTTATGCATAAAATTAAACCAGATTATTAATTTCCCGGGAATTGCCAAACCACACTGGTGAAATAAGCACTTGCTGCAGGCACCCAAACCCAGAGCAGACCGTACCACGTGACTCTGATAATTCTACACAAGAGACGACTTCATTTAAAGATGCCAGACAGCACTCTTTTTTATCCTTTTTTCTTTTTGAGACAGGGTCTCACTTTGCTGCCCTGACTAGGGTGCCGTGGCATCAGCCTAGCTCACAGCTCACAGCAACCTCAAACTCCTGAATTCAAGCAATCCTCCCGCCTCGGCCTCCCAGAGTGCTAGGATTACAGGCGTGAGCCTCTGCACCTGGCCAACACCCTTATTTTTTTTTTTTTTACTACAAATAAGACAGGGATTTCTGCACACCCACCCTAGTCCCACAGAATGACTGCCTTGCCCACTATTTAAAAATAAACAGAAGTAAAAAGAGAGGGCAAAAGAGAAGACAAGCTCCTCCAAGCCACGGCCAAGCCACGCGGTACCTGTTTCGGTTTTGCTGGGGAAGCCTGCCGCCTGTTTGATCGCCGCCGCGGTGAGCGCTAATCCTCGGCTCCTCTTCAAGCCATGCTGCAGGACAGCTTCGAACTGGGCACACAGACAGGTTACCCTGCGAGAGAAACAATGACTCATCAGTCCACCTGGGGAAGGGAGTAGCAACCAGGGCAGCTCCGGCATCTCTAGGGAGGGAGCGAGCCGTCAGAGGTAAACCACGGCATGAAGGTGGACGGGAGACATCTGGATTTACAGGCTTGGTGACTGACCTGCAATGCCCCACAGTCTTCGCTGAATTGCTGTTCATTTCGCATAATCAGGGATGCCCCGCACAGTCTCGTCATATTCATCCGACCGGTGAAGGCATGGTAACAATTCACAAGGAACAAGAGGAAAGGGAACTGGTGCCAGCCAGAGGGGCGGGGGTGAAATTTAAAAACCAATCCGTTTGGTGTGGGGAGCGGTTGGATGTTGATTATATCCAATTCACAAGTTTTTCTTTTCTTTTTCTTCTCACTCTGTCACCCTGGCTAGAGTACAGTGGCATCATCATAGCTCACAGGAACCTCTAACTCCTGGCCCAAGAGATTCTCCTGCCTCAGCCTCCTGAATAGCTGGGACTACAGGCTGTGCCACCACACACCCAGCTAATTTTTTTCTATTTTTTAACAGAGATAAAGGTCTGAGAAAGGATAAAATGTATTATGAGTTGTCTCTTATAAACACCCCCCCACACCCTTTTTGGGAATTAAAACCTGCATTCCTGCTGGAGGCCATTAATCAAAGGGGCAGAAAAATGTTTTGTTCTGTGTTTTCTAGTATCTTTTACTTTCTTCCTTTCTTTCTTTTTTTTTTTTTGTGGCACCCCCTTCTCCTTTCTCTAAAGTTTTCTAGTATCTTAAACCACAGGAGATGGCTCAAAAGAATTGTCCAGAGGTCAGGAGATCATCTTCACTGGAGATAAAGTCTACCACCAACTACAGTTAAACAACAATAGCCCAAAGCCATGACATGTGACACTAGTCACAAAAACCCATGCCCAACCTCTGAAAACCCTCCTTATAAATCCCTGTATTTTGGCTTAAAGGCAGAAAGGCAGTGTTTTTCAGATGCTAGTCTGCCACCCTCCTCATTTGTAAGCAAATTAATAAACTTCTCTTTCCTTTTCCTTCAACCATTTGTCCTTGTTCTTCATTCTCAGTGATTTGACCTCACCTTGGGGACAAGTACCAAACTTCCGGTAACATCTTTAGCAGAGATGAGGTCTCACTCTCGCTCAGGTTGGTCTTGAACTCCTAAACTCAAACAATCCTCCCACCTCACCCTCCTAGAGTTGCTAGGATTAACAGGTGTGAGCCACTGTGCCTGGCCTCCAATTCACAAGTTTTAATTCTAATTCATATTACATGTAGTTTAAGGAACTAGATTATATTTTCAGAGACTAAATTCGCCAGCCTGCCAAATTGGAAACATTGTGTAATTTCATGGCCTATTACACGCACTAAAAAAATAATATCAATTCTGATTCTTGTTCTTATTTTGTTATAAGAGATTACATTGTGAACTCAGATCCAGAGTTGATGGAATTTTCAATTAAGTTACAATTACTGTGCATTTAATTGAACTGTTTCTCAATAACCAAAGAAATGGGAGTTTCAGGAACATGTCTACAAAGAGATGAGGTCACAGCAACTATGCTCAATACTTAGCAATCCAGGGCTCCTGGGCCCCTGCCCAATTGCGTCTGTGGACTTTATAGTCCTTTCCATTCATTCATGCAACAAATGTTAAGAAATCCTGAACCTCTCCCATGTGCCAGGCTCTGTTCTAAGCTCTGAGGATACAAAGGTGGGAGTGAGGCACGCAAGGTCTCTGCCTTACCACATTTGCATGGTTCTAGCAGAGGAAGGTACACAAATAAGCTAACAAGACCATTTTAGTTAATAAGAACTTTGAAGAAAATAAGACAGGACGGATGAGTTGGTAGGTGGAGATGGGACAGGGACAGGCTTAGATTCTGTGACCTGAATGCAGGCGGCCTTGGAGTTATGACCTTGCTATGCCAAAGACAGCACGCTAGACAGGCCCGGTGTAAAGGCCTGTGGCCACCACCATGCAGCTCAGCCTTGCCTAACTGCAAGCATTTGCTGTTCCGCCCAACCCTGCACCTGTAGTAACAATAATCTAGGTGTTTATCACTCTGTGGGTGGTAACATATTTTCCAACCCATTGTTTTGCTCACTCCTCCCATCAACATCACAGTATGAGTAAGGCAGGTACTATTATCTCCGTTTTATACCCAGGAATATGAGGCTTAAGAAATGTGACCTCCCCAAAACAGTACGTAATAAGCAGCAACATCTGTACTCCTCCCCACCCACGCCATGCTGATCCAATGTGATTTCTCCCCATACCACAAAGACAAAGATCCTTGATTCTAAGATGAAAGTATTCTCATTCCCATGCCCAATCTTTACTCATTATTCTGTCTACACCAGACAAACCTAACACAGCATCAGCAAATACACAGCACTCGTGTCTTTACGCTGTATTCTGTGCCGGTGACAGACATCACTAGCCCATCCCAGCATTCTAGGCTTCCACTGCCAAATGATCAAAGTTGGCCCTCCACAAAAGGAAGCCTGTTTGGCATCCCAGACCTAATACTTCCCATCAACTACACTATTTGGTTTCCATCTTCTATCTTGTCTTTCCTGGTTCCCCTGCACCTAGCTTGGTACCTGGCACATAGTGTGAGCTCCACAAATGCCTTTCCAGTGGGTAAGTAAATGGGTGATTAAGCTTGAACCACAGGTCCCACAATACTCCCCCATATTGAAACAACTCTCTATTATGGGCAGACATCCTCTTAAATATTAAATGTTCATATTAAACATTAAAATGTTCATATTAAGCAGACTCTTAAATATTAAATGTTCATATGCTAGTCTGTGCACATAGGCACATGTTTAAGGGCTTCCCAAAAGCTGGGACAACCACCAAAACTAAATACCACAGCAACCAAAATAGTGGCATATAGCATGTACTAGTCCATTTTATACTACTATAGAAAAAATACTTAAGGCTGGGCAATTTATAAAGAAAAGAAGTTGGCCGGGCGCGGTGGCTCACGCCTGTAATCCTTGCTCTCTGGGGGGCCGAGGTGGGCGGATCATTTGAGCTCAGGAGTTCGAGACCAGCCTGAGCAAGAGCGAGATCCCATCTCTACTATAAATAGAAAGAAATTAATTGGCCAACTAATATATATAGAAAAAATTAGCCGGGCATGGTGGCACATGCCTGTAGTCCCAGCTACTTGGGAGGCTGAGGCAGCAGGATTGCTTGAGCCCAAGAGTTTGAGGTTGCTGTGAGCTACGCTGACGCCATGGCACTCACTCTAGCCTGGGCAATAAAGTGAGACTCTGTCTCAAAAAAATAAATAAATAAAAATA
>VSMD01096701.1:0-29856 GCA_008750895.1 Mirza zaza
TTTTGAGACAGAGTTTCACTTTATTGCCCAGGCTAGAGTGAGTGCCGTGGCGTCAGCTTAGCTCACAGCAACCTCAAACTCCTGGGCTCAAGCAATCCTGCTGCCTCAGCCTCCCAAGTAGCTGGGACTACAGGCATGCGCCACCATGCCCGGCTAATTTTTTCTATATATATTTTAGTTGGCCAATTAATTTCTTTCTATTTATAGTAGAGATGGGGTCTCGCTCTTGCTCAGGCTGGTCTCGAACTCCTGAGCTCAAAGGATCCGCCCACCTCAGCCTCCCAGAGAGCTAGGATTACAGGCTTGAGCCACCGCGCCCGGCCTCACAGTTTCTTTTATATAGTGCAGAAGATGGAAATATCAGGAGCAAACAAGAATAAGAATGCTAGTGTTACAAAATTATATTTGGCAGATAACCTTAATGTCTTCCTGGCCCCAGCCCCTGAGAGTGTCACATTTTCCACAACACTGGGAAGTTCCTTTCTGATATCAATTCTACAGGCCTGGAATATTTGCTGATATGGTTAAATGAAATGGCAAGAATGTCATAAAAGTGGCAGACAAGAAATAAACAAAAAAAAACAATGGTAGGTGGGGCAAGCTGACTATCAATTCCATGAACTAATTGGGTACAGAGGAGCTTGCAACCTGGAATGGACCTCTGTAGAGAGACAGATTGATCACATGCAGATAATCGACAAATGTATTAGAAAAGTGTGAGTTTTCCTTAAATTATGTAAAAAAGAAGAAACTATCTTTCCCTTTAAAAATTCCACTTGCTCGCCTGTAATCCCAGCACTCTGGGAGGCTGAGGCGGGAGGATCGTTTGAGCTTAGGAGTTCGAGACCAGCCTGAGCAAGAGTGAGACCCTGTCTCTACTAAAAAAAAAATAGAAAGAAATTAGCTAGACAACTAAAAATATATAGAAAAAATTAGCCAGGCATGGTGGAGCATGCCTATAGTCCCAGCCACTCGGGAAGCTGAGGCAGGAGGATCACTTGAGCCCAGGACCTTGAGATTGCCGTGAGCTAGGCTGACACCACGGCACTCTAGCCCGGGCAACAGAGTGAGATTCTGTCTCAAATAAAAAATAAAAAATAAATTCCACTTGCTTCCTCAGGCATATTCCACAAAAATTGAACAGATCATATTTTCCTGTTTTCCTTAGATATTCCTGATGGTTTTATATCCAAACACATCAAGGCACTTTAATAAATGTGGCTATGATTATTTTATTTATGGTTAGATCGTAAAATCTCTAGGAAATTGGTATGAGGTAGACAACATGGCAAAGTGGGATGAGCGTTGAACGGAGAGTCAGGAGATCTGTGTTTCAGTGCCCAGATCAGAAATAACTAGTTTTGTAACCTTGGATAAATTACTTAACCTATTGTAACCCCAGTTTCCTCATTTGTAAATAAATAAATGACTGGACTCTAGATGATCTTTAAAGTCCTTCAGAGCTCTAAAATTCTATTTGAGAAGTTTATATGTTAGGTATTTTAAATTTCATAGGCAAATGCATATTCTTTCTTTGTTTACATGTACAGAAATAAAACTTTTGTCTCAGTCAAACTTCTACCAACTAAGAAGAAGGCCCAAGGACATAGCCTTCGAAGTACTAAAGCCATACTCCCTTTTATGTACTAGCCAAGTGCCTGTGTACACTCGTACGTGAGATGATCTGCCCTCTGCCCAGAGGTTTCTTAATCTACGTTTTGCAATGTGTGTCATAGATGTTTGTTTATCAAACATTATGCAACTGGCTCAGACAGGGCATAGCACTACTTCCTACTCAGTGGCTAAAACATGTCTCATCTTTAGAATTTTTCCAGTGTTTCATTCTGTAACTTCTGTGATCTCAGCTAAGGACATCTTGACTTTTACTTAATTTGATGATGTGTTTTATTTTCTACGGGAAGGTACTGGGTTTTGAAACTTCCCCTTTTTTTTGCACTTGTAGGAAAATTCATAATAAATGGTGAGGTGATTCTACTCTGCCAACATTGGGGTCTCTTCTTCTAGGTCTTTTCACATAGGCCCCAGACAGCTCTGGGTCATCTGATTGACAGGAGTGTACATTTGGCAACTTTAGTCTCTTATGAAGACTCAGGAGCATAAGATCTACTTGGGAAGGGTTATATTACATTTAGGTACAGTGCAACATAAGCTTTTTCATAATCTTGGGATTAAAATAAAAAGCCAATGGAAAGGGAAAAGCTGGTCCTCTCAGATAAGTGTAGCTGAAATGGTCTTTTTTTTTTTTTCTTTGAGGTGGAGTCTTGTTTTGGTTTTTTTGGTTGTTGTTGTTTTGTTTTGTTTTTGTATGCGTATGTCCTGGTATGGAATCATCCTTTGTTGCCCGGGCTAGGGTGAGTGCCATGTTGTCAGCTTAGCTCACAGCAACCTCACACTCCTGGGCTCAAGTGACCCTCCTGCCTTAGCCTCCCAAGTGGCTGGGACTACTGGCGCTCACCACCATGCCTGGCTATTTTTTTTAGTTGGTCAGCTAATTTTTTCTATTTTTATTTTATTTTATTTTTTAAAATTTATTTATTATAAAATTTAATTCAACTTTTTATTTATTTTTTAACCAATGAAAGTATGTGTTTTGCTGAAAATTTTTTTCTATTTTTAATAGAGATGGGGGTCTTACTCTTGCCCAGGCTCATCTCAGACTCCTGCCTTTAAGGGATCCTCCCACCTCAGCCTCCAAAAATAGTAGGATTACAGGTGTGAGCCAACACTCCCGGCCACTGACATGGTCTTAACATTAGTATTTATATCCAACTTTAGAGATTTTCCCACCTTGAACACTGTAGCAGATAAAGGCTGTATCAAAGTTCACTATCAGATAACTTTATCAGGGAAGTGATCTGATCTGTTTTCTCTAAAGACCAGATTTTGATATTTTTATTACCTGTTGGCTATTTCTTTTTTGTTAATTTACAAGCATACTTTGTATCAGTGCTTTTCTTGTGTGTCTGTATTTACTCTTTCTTTCAGCCATAGGTTAGCTTGTTAATTTCCCAAAAAGTAGCAGCTTCTGTATGTAATGCTGAGAAACAGGCTAGAGTATGGAGTGTGGGGGAGGGAGGTGTGTTTGAAGCTGAAGGTCTTTTTTGGTTTGTTTTTGAGAGTGGGTCTCAGCCACCCATGCTGGAGTGCGATGGCATGAGCATAGTTCACTGTAGCCTCAAACTGGGCTCAAGTGATCCTCTGCCTCAGCCTCCTGAGAAGCTAGGACTACAGTTGTGTACCACCACACCCAACTAATTTTTAAAATTTTTTTCAGAAATGGAGTGTTGCTATGTTGTCCAGGCTGGTATCAAATTCCCGGCCTAAGTGATCCTGCAAAGTGCTGGGATTACAGGCATAAGCCTAAACATTTTAAATGAAAGCTAATTAAACAATGAGATTGCATTTTTTGTCTATCAGATTGGCAAGATTTTTAGATTGATAATATTCAATTTTGGCAAGAATATGATGAAATTGGCATCTGTAGTAAATTAAAAAAAATAAAAAGATAAAGATAAAAAAAAATAAAAAGAAAAAAAGAAATTGGCATTTGTACACTCTGAGTGGGAGTGTAAATTGGTTTGGCCCCTTCAAAGACAATATGGCAGTATCTTTCAAAAAATTTTTTTTTTTTGAGACAGAGTCTCGCTTTGTTTCCCAGGCTAGAGTGAGTGCTGTGGCATCAGCCTAACTCACAGCAACCTCAAACTCCTGGGCTCAAGCAATCCTGCTGCCTCAGCCTCCCAAGTAGCTGGGACTACAGGCATGCACCACCATGCCCGGCTAATTTTTTCTATATATATTAGTTGGCCAATTAATTTGTTTCTATTTATAGTAGAGACGGGGTCTTGCTCTTGCTCAGGCTGGTTTTGAACTCCTGACCTCGAGCAATCTGCCCGCCTCAGCCTCCCAGAGAGCTAGGATTACAGGCATGAGCCTCTGGGCCCGGCCCGTATCTTTCAAAATTTAAAGTGCACATACTCTTTAACATCATTTCCATTTACTGAGCTCTAATATACAGAGAAACTTGAACGAATACACAAATATATATGCACAGGGATGTTAACTGGAGTATCATTATTATTATTATTTTTGGGGGGACAGAGTCTCACTCTGTTGCCCCGGCTAGAGTGCAGTGGTGTCAGCCTAGCTCACAGCAACCTCAAACTCCTGGGCTCAAGCAATCCTCCTGCCTCAGCTTCCCGACTAGCTGGGACTACAGGCATGCGACACCATGCCCGGCTAATTTATTGTATATATATTTTTAGTTGTCCAGCTAATTTCTTTCTATTTTTAGTAGAGACAGGGTCTCGCTCTTGCTTAGGCTGGTTTCGAACTCCTGAGCTCAAATAATCTACCCGCCTAGGCCTCCCAGAGTGCTAGGATTACAGGCGTGAGCCACTGCGCCCAGCCAGGAGTATTATTTTTAATAGTGAAAAATTAAGCAGAAATCCTCAATGTTTATCAATAGAAATGTCGTTAATATATTATGGTATATCCATACTATGTAATCCTGTGTAACAGTAAGAAAAGAATGAAGTATAATTATTCAGATATCTACATAAAACACAATGACATGAAATGATGTTTGTGATATATTAAGTGAATAAAAGCAATTTGCAGTGTAATATGCATAATACTTTCTTGTTTTGAAAAAATAAGTATATGTGACCATATATATGTGCAGTACACATTGGAAAGATCTACACCAGACAATTAATAGTTGTTATCTTTGTGGAGGGGCATCAGAGATTCATTAACTTTATATACTTCTATTTAAACAAAAGAAGTGAACATGCACTTCTTTTTTTTTTTTTTTTTTAAAGCCAGTCAAATTTAGCAGTGTGTGGGGGGTTGTTTACCAACTTTCGTGACACTAATGTTAATAAATTCTGATAACCTGTGGGGCTTGGTGGTCCATGCCTGTAATCCTAGCACTCTGGGAGGCCTACACTCGAGGTCAGGAGTTCAAATTTTGATAACTCACTACCATCGGATCTGTCAACGCACTTCTTTTGTAATAAAAATAATAAAATATACATATTTTTTGAGACAGAGTCTCTGTTGCTTGGGCTAGAGAAAAATAATAATATAAAGACAATCAATGAAAAAGTGGGGCTTACTGAGTGCACATTTACCTTACAGATAGCCTTTCAGGAAAGTATTTAGTCCAAGTACAGTGACATTACAAAGAATATGGACACCTTCACACAGGGCATAATTTGCACCATGACTCAATAAGACTACAGTCATAGGGGAGGACTCATTCTTAAACTGATCTACATTGCCATACCTAAATTTTTGCCCTGTGGCAACAACATTAGATTTGTTGAACTATTTCATAAATGCCATTGAAATTAGCTGGTTGAAAGTGGAGGTTAGCCATGGATTCTGAAAGCTGCCTGTATAGATGGTCTGGATTAGATACATACAATAACTAAAATTGACTTTCTTAAAATCTATGGTTCATCTTCAAGGTATTTGCTGTAAATGTCTTCTCATGGTAGAGGTTCACCTTTGGTCTAATATAGAAGTAGGATGTTCCAAATGAGACTTTGCTTCTCTTTCAGGTTGGTTGGTGGGTTTATGTGATGATGAGATGGACACACGAAATGTAACTTATTCAGCCATATGCATATTTTCCTCTGAAATAATAATAGAATCTACCTTTTAGGCCTGTTGTGAAGGTTAAATAAATTAATATATGTAATGCATTTGGGGCAGTACCTGACACATAGTAAGGGCCCAATAAATGGTGGCTTTTATTATTCAAACATAATACAGTTTTGTTTTTTTTTTTAAGACAGAGTCTCACTCTGTCACCCAGGCTAAAGTACAGTGGCATCATCACAGCTCACTGCAACCTCAAACTCCTGTGCTCAAGCGATTCTCCTGCTTCAGCCTCCTGAGTAGCTGGGACTATAGGCGTGCACCACCACTCTCAACTAATTTTTGTATTTTTTATAGATACAGGGTCTTACTGTTGCTCAGGCTGGTCTTGAAGTCTAACTCCTGACCTCAAGCGATCCTCCCTCTTCAGCTTCTCAGAATGCTAGGATTTATTACTTGTATGAGCTATCATGCCCAGCCTAAAGATTTTTATTTGAATAATAATAACTTGGCCTGGATCCAAGTGCCATATAGGGTCCAAGTGAAGCACAGTTTTATTACAGCATTTTTTTTTTTTTTGAGACAGAGTCTTGCTTTGTTGCCTGGGTTAGGTTGAGTGCCGTGGCATCAGCCTAGCTCACAGCAACCTCCAACTCCTGTGCTCAAGTGATCCTCCTGCCTCAGCCTCCTGAATAGCTGGGAATATAGGCACGAGCCACTATGCCTGGCTAATACTATGTTTCTATTTTTAGTTGACTGGCTAATTTTTTTTTGTGTTTTTAGTGGAGACAGGGTCTTGCTCTTGCTCAGGCTGGTCTTGAACTCCTAACCTCAAGCAATCCTCCCACCTCGGCCTCCCATAGTGCTAGGATTACAGGTGTGAGCCACGGCACCTGGCCTTATTACAGCATTTTGGTTTGAAGAAAGATTGCTTTGAATAAATATCCAAAGGTCTAAGCAGAGTGAATATTTAGGTATAATTATGGGGTTTGTCAATTTCACAGAAGGCATTAGCAAAGGGAGTATTTGGAGGATTGAAAGGAATGGGAATTAGCTTGGAGGTCAGACAGTGCTTAGTGAATGAAGTGGCTGTAGATCACCTGTCAAGGACTTTAGCTCTTGGCTTTAAAGGAAGTCACTCAATAAGTAGGAGGGAGAATCTGGAGAAAGACTTCTGGTTCTAGCTTCCTTTTTTCTCATCTGCAAAATGAGGAGGTTGGACTTGGTAATTAATAGCCATCATTTCTCCGCACTTGCCATAAATCGGGCATTTTATGAGCATGATTTCATTTAATCTTCCCTCAGAAGAGCCTTATGAGTGAAGTGCCATTATTATCCCCAATTTACAGATAAAGAGGCCGAGGCTCAGAAAGAAGTTATGTAAGATGGTCTAGGGCGATTGGCCTAAGTTCAAAGTCCATATGGTTTCCATCCTGCTACCCTGCTTTTAAGTGGCTTCCCCAGTTGTAATAGTAGATTCTGAGTAAGGGGAATTTTAAAGTTTTATTATTTTACTGGTATTTTAAGAATAGGACATATTGGGATATTTTTGTATGTAAAAGGGAAAGGGTAATAAAGAGAGATTTAAGGAGAGTTATGATGTTGATGACCTATCCTTTTTCCTAACATTACTGGCCAGAATCACTACAGAGAATGGGCAAAAATATACCATAGGTAACTTTCTTGTGCATTTGATGACAATCACAGTGCATTTTACTTGCTCCTGGCCTTATGGATAATAGGAATATTTTGGTCTTTTTTTTTCCTTTTTGGGATGATTGCTAAAGCAATTTTCAAGGATAACTGATGAGTTTCATGGGAGAAACTAAAATTAAGTTTCATTAAAACCCTGCTGGGATTTTGATTTGGACTACACTGACTTGACAGATTAATTTGGGAAGACCTGACTCTTTACAATGCTGTGTCTTCCTATCTGGGTGCAGTAGACATCTTCCCATTTGTTTTGGTTTTTCAACTAATTAAAAAACCTGTATAATGTACCAGAATGAAAAGAAAAGGTTATTTCGAAAAGATGAACCACTTCTCAAAAACAACATTTAGATCGAGCTACTGTGCCTTTGACCATTTTTGAAAGGAGTAGCTTAGGTTATTATTTATGTTCACAGTGAGATCATTTTCTAAGGTTTCTGATTTCACCAGTTGTTTCACACAAGCCACTAAAGACAATATTTGGTCTGGTTATTGGGTCTGCAAAAAATAAGGTTTGTTAATGATGAAGCCTAACACAACTTGTCTATGCAAATATTATTATGGAGTCCTGCTGCTTGTATTATAGTTGGACCGCAAGAAAAAAGTATTATTCTACAAACCTGTGAAGTTTAACACACAAAGGTTTGTGACGAAGTCAATGAAGAACAGTTGTTTTCTGCCCTTCCATAAATAACTAATGCCAAGAGCAGCCTGGCTATCCGTTTCAGCTTCTTGTTACAGAAGAGTAAAAGGGGTACGGTCTAAATATCAGTGCCTGCTAACAGAGCCGTCCTGCTAAATTCTATTTTGCTTCTAATGGTTTAATTTTCATGCTTTCAGTGCGTTTTATGTTGTATTTTGAATCTGTCAATTGCATTATACATTTCCCCAACTCTTCCATTTTCGTGTGTTTATTCCATTTCTAATTGGATTGGTAGTTCTGGGTAGGATTCATTCCCAAGGGAGCCTAATGTAGTGGCAAGCACCCTGGTCTAAGAGTTATGACAAGTGTGGTCGGAAATCCAGGCTCTGTTACTATAAATAGTTAGTTGTGTGACTGGACAAGTCATTTAACCTGTATCTGTTTATCTGTAAAAGAGGGATAATAATACCTCGTCTTCCTAACTAGTAAACAACGGTGCAAATGTTCTGTCTAAAATGTCAGATAGCTGCTTGGGAAATGTTTTGCTCAGGGCAATAGTTCTTGGAAGGTTTCTGATGACAAGAAATTAAACAAGGTTTGTTTTGACCCTGAAAAAGTGAAAAAGGAAAAGGAAATAGTATGGATACACTTGGTTTCCTTTCTGGAGATGTAGCTCTTCTTTCCTCTTCATCGTGGGTGTTGTTAAATGTGGAGGAAAAGGTGAGCTATGGTAGGTAATAAAGATAGCCCTGTGTGCACTATCGAATAGCTTAAGTGATAAAGATCTTGAAACTTCAAGTGGTTTCTTGGTCTGATAAATATATATATATAGTGTGCACACATGTACATATGTATGTGTGTATATAGATACACACATACAAACAAAAAAACTGGTAGTTTCAGGCTCTAGTGATTTCTTTCCTTTATATACCACAGAGTTGGAGGAACTTCAGTAAGCTGAGGACTCAGTGTTCAGAGGAAATTACTTAATTGAAAATGTCTGGGCCAAGAGACTAATAATAAAGGAGACTGGCAAAAGTACTCTTTAATTACAAGTTCTTTTTCATCTTGGTCCAATGGATTGATTTATGTGCTACGCTGGATCTGTATTGTGTCTGTATTTTAATTCCACAACTAGACGCTAAGTATGTTGAGGGCAGGGATGATCATTTCTTCCATTTCTTTTGTGTTAACCCTACTTTAGATGACAGTGCTCTGTATACTATAGGTATGCAGTGAATTACATAGCTGACAAATGATTGCTTATTTATGGTCTTACAACAATATTTCGTAAAACAAAGATGACAATTTAATTCCTTTTTTGAAGTCCTGAGCTTTCTAGGTCAATCTTGAAAAAGGAAGCTACATGGCTGTCTTAGTAATATTTATAAGCATGTTATTATATATGTAAGTGGGTGGGTATGTTGGAAATTGAACCATAGTATGGCTTTATTTTTATTTATTTATTTATTTATTTTGAGACAGGGTCTCACTTGGATGCCCAAGCTAGAGTGAGTGCCTAGCTAACAGCAACCTCAAACTCCTGGGCTCAAGGGATCCTCCTGCCTCAGCCTCCCAAGTAGCTGGGATTACAGGCACACGCCCACGACGCCTGGCTAATTTTCTATTTTTTAGTAGAGATGGGTTTCCCTCTTGCTCAGGCTGGCTCACCCAAATCTGAAACAAAATATCTGGAGGTTGTAGCTCCGGGTACCTACATTTAAACATGATTCTGATGCACACTGATGTTTTAAGAGCTACTCTAGCCTGTAATCTGAGGCGTTGAGGTATATATGTGTGTATAAACACACAACTGGTCATTCTATGGGAAGATGGAAAATAGGAATTGAAGTGAAATGTCCATTACTAGCAAGAAGAGGTAGCTAGTCCACCATTATGCATCCCGGAACTCGAAGAATACTTGAGATTTCTTTTTTTTTTTTGATAATATATTCTTGGCAGTTGGTCGTGGCTCGTTTGCAATTATGGCCTGAACCTTTTGAAGTTCTGAGACAGTTCGCTGGAATTTTATTTTTATAGCGATTTCTTGAATCTCTTGGGA
Source organism: Mirza zaza (assembly GCA_008750895.1). Lineage (NCBI taxonomy): Eukaryota > Metazoa > Chordata > Mammalia > Primates > Cheirogaleidae > Mirza > Mirza zaza. Next base: position 10,044 of record VSMD01096701.1, read on the forward strand.
ACAGCATTTGTGGGACTGGCTTATAAGCAAGGATGAGGGCAAGATGTCACAGTGCTGCGGTGACTTTTATCAGTTAGGGGCTCTTTTGCCATTACACTGTGGTGGAAATGGAAGTCATAGTGCGAAAACCCTGTATTCTTGTGATATTTTATGAGTGGGAGGGAACGGGGATCTTAACGGAGTGAGAAGCAAGATAAACGGATGAGAGGCATAAGCTCAGGCTTACAGGAACGGATGCCTTTAGTCAGAGAGTGTTAAGATATCTCTCTCTCTAAAGGAAGAACAGATAAGTCCAAAGATGAATATCTTTAAAGGGCTGCTGGAAGATGACCCTAGGGAAACTTTCATCCTAAGGTGAAGTCCTTGGGAGCGACTGCAGGTGCGGGTGTGATCCCGTTCAGCACCTCTCTGCGATTAGACACAAGGACCTTCGGGAAACACATTCGCCGGCAAGCCTGGCAGCAGCGAATGGCGAGCCCGAGCCACAACCTGCCGTTAGCCGCCTCGGCGTCCCCGCAGTCCCCCTCCCTGGAGGCCCGCTCGGCCCCGCCTTTTCGGCTGACGTCTCGGGCGAGCGGGGGCGGGCGCGTGGGTGGGCTGAGCCGTCTGCCGCCCGCGATTCGGCTGGCTCAGCCACACCACCGCGCGCCCCCGCTCCGCCCGCCCCTCCGGGCGCGTCTTTTCCGGGCTCGCGCCGCGCCCCGCCTCCGCCGGCCGTCCGGGTGCGCGCGCGCCGCTGCGGCTTTTTCTCCGGCCTCCGCGGCGCGCCCCTCCTCGCCCCAGCGCTAGCGGGCACGCGGCTCCTTTCTGCGAGCTTCCCGAGCGTCGGGCGCCGGCCAGCCGCGAAGACGCGAGGGGCAGCGCCTCGGGTGAGTAACCCCGGCCGGGTAGGCTGAGGCCCCGGCACCCCTGCCCTGTCAGTATCAGGGCCCCATCCCCAGCGGGGCCAGCGTACCTCACCTGAGCCGTGAGGAGACTGGGTGGGCATTCCGGTTCCCGGAATCGGCTCGCTTTCTTCTCGAGCCGCGGCCCTCTATCCGCCTGCCTTCCCTGGGATCGAGGAGATTCCCGAGGTCACTGTATCTGTTCCTTTCCTGGGGTCCTCGGGACCCTGGCCTGCCCCTTCCTGCTGCTTACCGTACCCCGAGGGCCAGAAGTCATCTTCCCGATCTGGGTATTGGGCTTTCCCATGACCCTTTGGAGAGGAGCCCACCAACTGCTTGCTAGACCTCCAAACGACCTTTAGGGCGCCCCTAGACCTCAACTCCATTTTGTCCCCTCCCAATTGTTCTATCACTGAGAGCCGGGGGATCTCTGGCCCTAGAAGCATCCGCCCTCTCGAATTTGAGGGATGATGCCCTTGCTTCCCGTATCTTCCTACCTTCCGTACGTTTGGGTATTTTAGAAAACAGATGGATTCTGGCGAAGCATGCTCTCCTTAACCCCCGGTCTTTCTATCTACATCCCTGCCTTCAGAGGGTGCTTTATATTTATTATTAGCTTTATTCACTTCCTCTTCTGATTCGAGTGCCCAAAAGAACTGTGGCTGATGTCTATAGACATAGAAAAATCTAGGAGAATATGATTCATTGCCTAACCCCATCAAGGGGTTACATATTTTAAATAAGACGTCATTTCTCTTCACTCCAGCATCTCCTCCTTCAAAGGCAGCTTTTTCACCCTCTTGAAATTAATTTGCTCTTCGCGTTTTTCACCTTAAAAAAAAGATCGATTGTTTCTCTGAGAAGCGACATGGAGATGCAAAATAAGGGTAAATAGCATTGACATGAATCCCATTGAAAAATAAGCGGTTTGCTTTATTGGTTAATGGTTTAAGCAATGCCTCAGTTTTTTCTTTTGCAAAAATAAGGATGTTGGACTAGAGCATAACTAAGGTTCCTTCTGGTGTTTTGATTCTAGGACCGCTAAATTCATGCTTAGTAACATGTTGGCTGCAAAATGCAGATTTAACCTAATTAAAGCCTTATTTCCCATAGTTGTTGTCATTTTGGTTTTTCTTTTCTTTTGTCTCTAACAAGAACAAGTTTTAAATGTTCTTGATACATAAAGCAGCAAGTAGAAATTCAATTACAGTACTGCCAATTAACATATCAATCAAGATTTTAACTGTAAGGCTTTCCTTAAATTGTAAAATAGCTCATCTTTTCCATTGAAGCTGCTAAAATTTAAGACATGTAAGACTCCTGTTAGAATTAACACTCTCTCTGCCATTTAGTTGGGGGATGAAACAAACTGTCAGGATACTTGTACCTTAGAATAAAGTATCTTATTGTCTTGTTATAAGAAGTAATTTGACACCTAAAAAATCCATGGAAAGTGTAATGCAACAATTAAAAGCTTGAGTAAATTCAGTTTTGTGGGCTTTTTTTTAAAAAAAACAAGTGATTCAGATTAAGATTTCTTTCTTTCTTTCTTTCTTTTTTATTTCTTTCCTTCCTCCCTCCCTCTGAGATTAAGATTTTTGTTTTGAGTATTTTGGGTAGTAGTGGATGCATGGAGAAATAAGTGTCTTACCCAATTCAGTGAGAAGAGAAATGCACTGGGGCTCTCGAAAGGCTCAGGGTCCATTCCTAGCTCTATGTACATGTATGATCTTGAATAAGTCACTTTACTTATCTTGGTTTTTGCATCTGTAAAGTAAATGTCATCATGGTTGGCAGAATGATCTGTAGGTCCCCCAATTTGAATTCTGTATTTTTACTGTGAATATATATGATGAATATATATGTATGAAATGCGATTTGCATTAAGGCTGTCATTAAATCCTTTTATACAAGTTGTTCAGGACCTTTTTCTCAAATTAAGAATGAAGTATATCTAGCACCAATCTAGATATACTTCTTAATTCATCCTGATTAAACGAGTTACTATATGTACAAATCTATAAATTAGGGAGCATTTTACAAAAGTCAGGTATTGTTAATTTTTGTTTACAAGTGAAATGTGTGTTATACCACACTTTTAAAAACACTATGGCTTTTAAAAATTTGTAAATGAATGCGTATGTACTGCCTTTTAACTGTATTCAGCTAAGAACTTTAAAAGAATAGGCAGCCATCTCATTCATTCATTCAACTATCTTGTTCCTTCATCTGTCACTTATTTTGTGCCAGGCTCTCAGGATATGGTGGTCAAGAAGATGACCCCTACTGTACTAGTTTATAGTCTGGGATGGTAGTGATGGCGGTGGGGTTTGTGAAGAGACAGATGCACATGAAGTTTATTTTTATTAAAAACAACAGTCAAATCAGTGACATAAAATCCTGGGGGAAGTTAAGGCTCCATAGGGGAGGAGGAGATGATTGTATTAATTGGAGCCTGTAGCCTCTTTTCAGAGTTGCTTTTTTACCCCCTTCCTTGATGTTCAATTACTGAGTCTTTAGCAAAAATAAAAGCTTAATTTTTGCACTGCTGCCATTGGCTGGTCTTATACTGCTTTTCCCCCCCCCTTTTAAAAAAATTTTGAGATAGTTGTATATTCTCATACAGTTGTAAGAAATAGTACCTTTTATCTAATTTCCTCCAATGGTAACATTGTGCGTAACTATAATATAACATCACAAACAGGAAATTGAAATACATACAATCCATCTGCTTTATCCAGATTTCACCAGTTTTACGTGCACACATTTATTTGCATGTGTGCGTTTAGTTCTATGTAATGTTATCACAGGTAGATTCATGTGATCACTGCTATAGTCAAGGTACAGAATAGCTGCATTACCACCAGGGTCGCTCATGTTGTCCTTTTATAGCTACAGCCAGCTCCGTCTGTCCCTGACCCCTGGTAATCACTGATCTGTTTTCCATGTCTATACTTTTGTCATTTCAAAAGATGCTTTATGTAAATGGAATCAGACAGTATGTAACCTTTTGAGATTGGCTTTATTTCACTCAGCATAATTCCCTGGCAATTCATGCAGGGAATGTATCCTTTATTAGCCGTTTGTTCCTTTTCATTGCTGAGTTGTATTTCATGGTATGGATGTACTACAGTTTGTTTAACCATTCACCTGTTGAAGGACATCTGGTGTTCCCAGGGGTTTTTGTTTCTTTTATTTTGCTCTTTGGCCCATTATGAATAAAGCTTCTGTGAACAATTATGTACAGGTTTTTGTGTGAACATATAATTTTCATTTATCTGGGATAAATGCCCAAGAGTATACTTGCTGGCTTGTATAGTAGTTGCCTGTTCACTTTTCTGCCAAACTGCCAAACTTTTCCAGAGTGGCTGTACCATTTTACATTCCCACCAGCAATGTATGAATGCTCCTTATCCTTGCTAGCAATGGTGTTTAGCCATTCTGATAGATGTGTAGTGATATTTCCTTGTAGTTTTAATTTGCATTTGCTGATGGCTAATGATGAACATCTTTTCATGTGCTTATTTGCCATACCTGTATCTCCTTCAGTGAAATGGCTTGTTCATGTCTTTTGTCCATTTTCTAGTTGGATTTTTTTAACTGTTGAGTTTTGAGAATTCTTTATACGTTCTAATACTAATTCTTTGTCATATAGTGGTTTGCAAATATATTCTCCCAGTTTGTAGCTTGACTTTTCAATTCAGCCTCTTCACAGGGAGTTTTGCAGAGCAAAAGGCTTTAATTTGGATGAGGTCTAGGTTATTAAGTTTTCCTTTTGTGGACTGTGTTTTAGTGTCAAGGGTCTTATGTACTTTTGTTTTTTAATCTTATTCCTTTCTGTTCTGTATAACATCCATTATTTCTGTAAGAACCATGAGCATTTTCTGTTTCAACAATCCTGAATCTCAATATATTCTGTGAACAAGTGGCCTTCATGGCTTTGAGTGTGAAAATATACTCACACATGCTCTCACTATATTAAAATGGCTGCCATCCTTTGTACCTTAAAAATATAACATCTACCTCACCAGGCTGTTAAATGCAATGTTAAAATTTGTATTTTAAAATTAAATGGCTATGTGATGTGCCAAGGAGGTTTTTGGTTTCACTTTCTAAATTAAAAATATTTTGGCAAAACTGTATCGTTTTTCATCAAGGATTTTGGTAAGTAATCCAAAGAATAAATTTGTGTTTTTGTTTAAATGTACTTTGAAAGTCTACTTCTGCATTTTGAGTAGTGAAGTTATAATTCATGACCATGTATTTAGCAGGCTTTTCTACTCACTGTGAATTATTGGAATGATAAAAGATTGTTGGATTTGTCTAGACTGCATGTTTTCCTTTTATAGTAGCTATTTAACATTAATTTTAATTGTGTTTTATAACACATACTAGCTTTAAGGTGATGCTTAGAATTTTATATTTTGAAAAATGTATATGCTCATAGGAGATGAACTTAGAGGAAAAGGTTCCTGATTAATTCTGAAAATATCTATTTCTGTAAGGTGGTACTGAAATTATTACTTGTCCCTTCAGTGTTACCGTATTTGCTCAAATAAGTATATAGCAAGGGTAGTGGATTCCTATTTGATAAAGATCAAACATTGGCATAAGGCAGAGTCTGGTAAAAATACTGTCTGTGGCCAAATCCTGCCTACCACCTGTTTTTATAAATAAACTTCTGTTGAAACATAGCCCCATCCATTCATTTATGTATTGTCTGTCTGCATTCATAATAGAGTATCAGAGTTGAAACAGAAAACTTATGGCCTGCAAAGCCTATTTATTCTCTGGACCTTTACAGAAAACGTTTGCTGGCTGCAGAGATAAGGCAGCCTTATAAATTAATGACTTTCTGTGATATAAGGGAAATTTAACAAACTTTACCTTGACTTTTTGTACCTTTTGTTACATTTCCATGGGATATTAGTTCAGAAGACTAGTAGTCTTCTGATAGTAGTTCAGAAGACTACATTCATTTTCTTTGCAAAGTCTCCAAGGCACTATAGTCTAGGAGCTGTATTAAGGAATGGGTTGAGAGTTGGGAAGATTGATTTTTGTTGTTGTTAAATGTCGGTTATTTCAATGTGAATGTAAATTTATAGGTGTGGCAACTAATGAGATTCACAAAGAGGTCTATACAGTCTTTGATGTCCTTTGGAGATCCTATTGTGAGCCAGAGTGGTAATGAGAAAGCCAGGCATGGCAGTGTTTCTGCTCCTGAAACTACTATGTGCTCTTTAAGTACATAGTAGTATGAGCCTATCAAAATGAACTTAGACTATTGTTTTATAATTTTGTTTGCACAGCTTCCTTTCGTAAGTTAGAAGTTAACACTTTAGTTCTTTTAAATGCCCTAAGTGTGATGTTGAAAATTGAAATTGAGTAAGGGTAGTTGGTTATATATGGAAAAAATGGATCCCCACCTCCTATCATACACAAAAATAATTATGGATATATTGAAAAAATCTAAGTATATATTTAAATCTTCCAGAAAGCATAAGATACCATAACAAAGTTCAAAAGACAAGTGACAGACTGGGGGAAAATAGCTTCTACATATGCAGTAGAAGCTTTAATTGACCTCCACTTTACTGACCACATTAGATGGTCTTTATTTCCTTTGTAAACTACACTGTACACTGAACACTTGCTATTAGTTGATTGATCTCCAGTATTCTAATGTACTTGTGTACCTACCAGTAGAGCAGATGTTTTTGTTATTAAACCTGTATGTGTTGGTTGTACTTTTTTAAAATATGTAATTTGTTTAAAATTTTGTAACCAGATAAAATATGAGTGGGAGAAGCTGGAGTTCCTCTTAAGTAGAAAATTTACAGATGAAATGGTATGATATCTGGCATTTGCTTCACATTATATGGGGGTGGGAGGGAAGTGGGGTTGTAGGTAGTATCAGAGAAACACAATTTAACACATATAATTGTTGAAGCTGGGTGATGGTTACATTAGATTCATATAATGAAAACAATTGAGTGTTTTGAGAAGAGTTGATGAAAGCAAGTTGCTAAAAGAAAAAATAGTGTCCAATTAGGTATGGGTAAGATAACTATAAAAGATTTGTGAAAAATAAATATGAAAACCTAAAAGGGTTCTGTACTCACTTTGTTTTGCAAGTGTCTTTAAAGTTCTTTGAAGTTTTAGCCTAAGAATTCAGTTTAAATTTCACTCATTGGGCCTGGAGTTATAGAAAAAGGTCTTGGCCTCTATCTTGGTCCTTTATAAAAAGTTTGGTGAATGAGTATACATTTACAAGTGATAAAATGAACATAAAATGGAATGTTTTTCAGGCACATATTGCTTATGATTGTTCACTCGAATTGACCTTTTCAATTAAATAACTATTCCAAATCACGTAAGAGTTTCTACTGTATAATATCCATACTCCTACACCCATTAGAAAAAATTTCAGAGGGTATAAATTGGCATTTCCCAGAAAAAGAAATAATAATGAATAAAAAAGATGTCAAATCTACTTTAGTAATTATGGAAATACAAACCATTTTACCCCAAATACATTGGCAAATGCTAAATATTATATCAAGTTCTAGTAAATCAGCATTCTCTTACACTGTTAATAAGCATGCACATTGTATAACTTGGATAAAGAATACTAAAATTCTCACATTTTCAAATGTGCATATATTTTGACCCAGCAATTCTATTAGAAAAGAACTCTAGGAAAATACCATGTGTATAAGACCATAAGGTTTTCACTGTGGTGAAACTATTCATAATAATGAAAGTTTGGCAGCAACCAAAATATCCATTAGTAGGAGAATAATTGATTTATTATTTATTTAAAAATTTTTAAATGTATGTAGAGATGGGAGTCTCCCTATGTTTCCCAGGCTGGTCTCAAACTCCTGGCCTCAAGTGATTCTCCTGCCTCATCTTCCCAAAGTGCTAGGATTCCAGGTGTGAGTCCAGGAATTATTTAAATAATAACAGGCTGTACTATGGAATACCATGGACCTATTAAATTAAAAAAAAAAACCCTCCTCAGATAGACCTATATAAACTAACATAGGAGTTCCAAAGTAGGCTGTTAAGTAGGGAAAGCAGAAGGGGAGGGAGTCACAGAACTGTTGTATATCATGATTGCACTTATCTAGAAACAAACAAACTCTTATCTTGTGTGTGGATAATGTAAAAGGCCTTGATTATCACACATCAAGAGTAGTTATCCCTAGAGGAAAAGGGAGTGGTATTAGAGGAAGGCGGTATAGGGATGCTTTTACTTTTTATCCTATACAGTTCTATAGTGTATGTTACAATTTATAATTACTATTTTAATAGTGGTTGTGTGGATTAATAATATAAGACATTTGCATAGTAGAGAATACTTATAATAGGATTCTTTCATTATACAACATTGTGCTAGAAATGTAATGTATTGATTGAGCACTCAGGTTTTTTAATAACTTTTTCTCCCATTGTTTAAATACTATTTGTATTTTCTAAATTTTCTATACCAAAAATATAAGCATAAAGAAGAATAAATGCACTGTAATCCTCAGAGAGATCTATTGTCAACTTTTTGGTATATATGCTTGTGTATATGTGTTTGCATGTATCTGTATGGACACTTGCATGCACACGTACACATTTGCATGCACATGTATCATCTTTCTACAAAAATGGGTTTTTACCGTACATACTGATTTGTAACTTGCTTCTTTAATTTGATACAGTATTGTGAGCCTCTTTCAGGATCATCAGTAACTTTAAATAAGTGAAAAAATACATCTGGTGTGAAATGACCAACATTGTGCCATGTAAAGATGGTGTTTTAGTTAGAATAACTGTTTTCTAGGACAAACTGTAATCTTAAAAAAAGTCATGGTCACTAAAAGTAAATAACGAAGGAATTTTTAAGTTCTTAATGTTGAACCAGTTCAATTCTGTTTTGACTTTCACTATGAACATACATGTTCTAACATTGTAGTTACTAGTGATAATGTGTAAGTGCAATATATTAAAATGTCATTAGGGAGCTTTTTTGGGTGGAGTTTGGTTGTGATGAAGATTTTAAAACTGAACATCAATGGTTATTTTTCTTCAAAGAATAAACAACTTCTGCAATTTGTTTTTTGTAAGGGTGTGCCTGTGTATAGTTTTAGTCTTTTACGACTTACAAAAGTAAACTAGGTATCTATAGCATCATGAATCTTTGTCTATGATATCTCAGTCTATAGTATATAAAATTGAATGTTAGTAGAATGGTGTTGGAGGACCAAGCTTGATTTAAGCAAGTAGATATGTATGCTGCTTTCTCAAGTCATCTGGTAGCATTCGTTAAACAAATCCATTGCAGACCTATTATAACTTCCTCTGTGTTTATGCTGTGGGACACAGAGGTGAAAATATCTTCCTTTGCCACAAAGACTTTTGCTACTTTAATCATTTTCCATGAATTAAATAGAGCATTGTACAAAAGAAGATTCTACCTGGTGTTAATGTGAAGGCCCAAGATAGTTACTCATGTTTTTGTTATGGCAATTGAAACAGTATCTCTATTTTCCAAGGCCTTTTTGGAATTGATTTTTATAGCAGGGAGGATTTTTGTCTCATAGGTACTTTCAAGTTACAAATTTTATAGGGATTCAGGATAGAGGCTCCCTATTTCTCAATTAATGAAGGAGGCATGTGAGATTAGACTATTAGAAAGGTGTTGAAAATGTTAATGGTGGATTCTAGTTGTTGTTATGAGGTTAGTGCAGTGGGGAGGCATGGTGAAATACCTGTTCTCTCTTAGGTATTCTGTTTATTACCTTTAAAGCATGCTTAAGGTATTTTTAATACTATAAAAAAGTAATGATAGGAGTTTGAAGGACCAGCTCCCTGGGGGTACCTGAGTGATGCTTTATCAAAGAAAACCTGTAGAATAGGCAGAGCTGCTAGTGCTGAGATGGTGGTCATTCATTGTGCTCAGAATATATTAGTCATTCCTGCTTCTCAAATGAACTGAAAGCTGAAAACTTCTCTCAGACAGGAAACAGGAACTTGGTGAATAAGCTTAAAATTCAGTCATGGCTTTGAGAAGAGAGAGCTAGCACTAATATTGCATTGGCTGAATCCAAGTAAAAGACTGCATGTTTCACATGACCACTGAAGATACTAAGTTGAGAAGTAGCTTAAGAGAATAGTTGAAAAGTCATTATTTTACTGATGGGTAGAATTGAGTAGAAGTAGCCCTAACAGTTATTGAATTAATATGTTTCAGACAAATAGAGAAGAAAAAAGAAAAGCAGGCCAGGGATAATGGTATTCCTTTACCTGGAATGACAGAAACTTCCTACATTTTGTCAAAGGTCAATCGCAAGGTTAGTCCAGGGTGGTTTAAAGTCTTTGGTGGAATATATGGGGTTTAGAAAGTGTCAGGAACCAATGCAGGACCCAAACAAAGGGTTTTCAAAGCCACTGGTGTCCTCTTTGTGCCCAGACAATTCCTTATAGGAGTAGGTTGGAATTTCTGGGAAGCAAGTTGCTTCCATAACCTGGAAACTAGAAAAGGCAGGGCTTAGGGGCACTGTTTGTGAATTAGAACAACCTGCAGATGGGAAGCTATGTAGCGTTTATTTCTCCAAATAGAAGAAATGTCAGTGTTAGCATATCCATTCAAGTACAGTTACACTTTTTTTTAAAATTTATTTTTCTTTTTTTGTTTTATATTTTTAGTAGGCCAATTAATTTCTTTCTATTTTAGTAGAGACAGGGGTCTTGCTCTTGCTCAGGCTGGTTTCGAACTCCTGACCTTGAGCGATTTGCCCGCCTCGGCCTCCCAGAGTGGTAGGATTGCAGGCTTGAGCCACCACGCCCGGCCCAGTTACACATTTTTAAGCAAAATTACTGACCTCCTAAGGATGTTATATAATGCAAATTTCCCCCCAGAAATTTTTGGACTGCTTTACTTAGATTTTGTTTTTAGTATCAAGTATAAAGACCAGGATTATTATGTGGGAGCAGGTTTTTTACAATTTATATAAATATTGACATTAATTTTAGCATTCTCTTGATTACCAAGAGATTAAATATTAAAATGTTTGTAGGAGAGTAAGTTTTTTTTAAGGAAATATCCCCCGAAGAATTCACTTCATTACAGGTGGTGTCCTTTAAAGTACAGACTGTTTTTTGAAGACACAGCTGCAAAATGAAAACCTTCATGATGAATCCACTGCCTTCTTTTTTATTCCTGTTTTGAAATGGAGTTCCCCAACATAACTTTTACAGCTCAGCCATATCTTTGCATTTCTTTTGGGACTAGATTGGTAAGAACGGAATAACTGGTAATTGTCAACCCCAGGAGTCCAAAATTGCTAGGGGAGTTAAAAAGATACTTGCACCAGCCCAGCCAGCTGTCTTGAATACTCACTAGGTAGCGGTCACTCTCCAGCTGCTGTACGCACAAGTGCTCTGCAAACGTGGCACCTCTAGCACTTGGAAGAACATTCCAGTGGTGGCATAGCTCCCCAACCCCTGTCTTATCTCTGTGGCACCCTGCATTTATGCCATTGTTTTTAGGTTACATAAAATGTTTCTGTGGAGTGATTGGCCTATGATTGCAGTGACAACCTTTAGTAAAACAGGGTATTTGTTCCTAACAAAAGTTTCAGATAATGGATTTTCTTCTAAAGAAAAAGAAAAAAAAAAAAAAAAACCCTAGCCCTGAAGACCATAGTTTTGTTTTGTTTTTGGCCTCATAGGGATAAAGTGCTTGCTTATCATCTTGTTTTTAATTGTCCTCAACTGAGGAAGTCTGTTGACAATCTCTCTGCCCCTTCTTTGACTGAAGGATCACCTTACTTAGGACACTTTCAGCAGGAAAGAGGAGGTGGTTGCTATACTAGGACATCACCAAGAGTAGGAGGAAATGGCAGTGAATTTATAGTCTACATCCAGAGTTTCGAAAACCAGGAATCTCAAATCCAGTCCATACTTATGAGACTATTTAAAAAACAAGTTGTAGCCTGTGGAGTTTCTTAAGCTAAATAGTGCATTGAGAAGCCCTGCAGTGTTTCATTTGATGATCACAGTCCCTAGTGAAAATCTGCAAAATTGAATTAAAAACTCTGCTGTCTTTTTCAAAGGTGGGATTATTGTTATATAATACTTCTCTTTAAAATCTTTTTCTTAAATTTTTCTTCAAACATTTTATTTTCTTTTTCTTTTTTTGAGACAGTCTCACTGTGTTGTCTGGGCTAGAGTGCTGTGGCATCAGCCTGGTTGACAGCAATCTCAAACTCCTTGGCTTAAGCAATCCTTGTGCCTCAGTCTCCCGAGTAGCTGAGACTACAAGCATGTGCCATCATGCCCAGCTAATTTTTTCTAGTTTTGGTAGAGACAGTGTCTCATTCTTGCTCAGGTTTGTCTTGAACTCCTGACCTGAAGCAGTCCTCCTACCTCGGCCTCCCAGAGTGCTAGGATTACAGGCATGAGCCACCATGCCCGGCCTATAATACTTCCGTGTAACTTTAATGAGATGCAACCAACTCCTTTTGAAGCAGCTGATTTTGGTTGAAAGAATTATCTTTCAACCTAGAGTTGATTTCTCTCTCTAATTTTGCATCATTTCTAGCTAATGTAAAACTTAAAGTCATGTTATTTGTCCGGTCTTTCTTCCTAGATGTTGTAACATTTTGTCATGAAATCATGGGGAAATGTTTCTTTTGCATTGGCAGCAGTGACTAGGACTTTGTTCAGGACAGAAAATCAGTTCATAGACTCATGGGCTCTGCTGATGACCTCTACCTTTTGAGTTAAAGAAAATCAATGGTATTTCAAAGTTACCTATTTGGGTTGCATAAACTGTTTTGTGGAGTGATCTTGTAAATTTTGGGATTTACATTGAATATGGTTCTCGGCCAGGTCTGGGGTCATGTTCTGCTGTTGCTAGACCACTTTTTCCTGGCTAGCACTGCCCCATTGCTGCTGGAAGATCAGGATGTTGCCTGGGCTTGGCATAGCAGCCCTGGACACCATAAAATTGGGGTACATTTTTTCTTATTTTTTACAAAATCTGGTCTATAAAACACCATCGCATAGCCCTCAAAGCTCAAGGTGTGTTTAAAGGAAAGAAAACCATCCTCTGCGTTGACTTTAGTTTTGCTTTTGAAGAAAAATAAGTAGCAGATTGTCCCATGTACGTGAATAAGCAAACTATCTTCTTATCTTTTACTGCTGTTCACATTGGTCGCAGATGCCTCTAGGAGAATTGAATTACTGCCTAATTTAAAGATAATATATTTTAGATTAATCACAGAAATACTGCAAAAGGATGCCTTAAAGGCACATTACATTGCAGATGTAGCAGAAGCTAAATGCATTAGGAATACATGGGCAATATCTACTAGTAGGAAATATCAACACTTGGAATTGCAGCAGGTTTCTTGGCTGACCTTTATATGGGGATACGTAACTCCCCTTCCTTAAATAGTATTTCATTGAGATGGGAAAAAGACTCCTGCTCTGCTTGGGCTTTTTTAGTACTCTGGTACTTCTCTTTAAATCTTTTCTTAGAATTCTTGTTTTGGTACTGTGCAAACGTGCCTTATATCGAGGCGTTTTAAGTAAGTAAAGCATGAAACTTCCATTGGGCGTGTTCTACAGTGGAACTAGCCTATTCTAAATTTTACACTTGCTAGATAGAGTAGTAGTATAACTAGACAGCATTATTGTTTGTAACAGCTGGCTGGTCTGTAAATGAAATTGATCAAGATGTTTTAGTTGTTGGTTTATGCTTTTTGACTACATTTTTCTGTCCTCTTTTTCTTCTTCTTTTCTTTCATTCTTCTCCTTCAGAACCTTATTTTCATCCTTTGACTCTGTATACTTTTCCTTGCCCCAGTATTTGAAGGAATTTTTTTTTTCTTTTTAGGCAGAGTCTTACTCTATCGCCCCAGGTAGGGTATAGTGGCATCATCATAGTTTACTGCAACCTCAAAGTCCTGAACTCAGGTGATCCTCCTGTCTCACCCTCTCCAGTAGCTGGGACTAGATGTGTGTGCCAATACACCCAGCTGATTTTTCTATTTTTAGTAGAGAGGAGATCTCACTCTTGCACAGGCTGGTCTTGAACTCCTGAGCTCAAGCAATCCTCCCACCTCAGCCTCCCAGAGTGCGGGAGCCACTTTACCCGGCCTGAAGGAAATTTTTAATAAAATCCATTTTTAGGTAAGCCAGCTGATACATAAGCAGTAACAGGTATAACTGGATAATCCCGGAGGGTAGCTATTATTATCAACTTTTAAAAGTGTACGAGTATAATCATCAGTTTGGGATATTATTATAGGGTTGAGGATTGCCTCATGGGTGACCCTTCTTTCCTTTTCAACCTGTATGTCTAGCTGTCTGTGTTAAATATTGACACTGTTGTCCACTTAAAAGATTATCTATCTATCGAACAGTAGGCTCCACAAGGGCAGGGCATAGTACATACTCAAGGAATATTTCTTGAACAAATGCATGCACATCTACCTGTAACTACCCAGGATTTGGAAAACTAGATTTTTAAAAATATTTTGAAGGACGAGAGTTGTTACTGGCTATACTTGACTTTCCATTCCTTCCCTCCTCAAATCAACACGTTATTGTGGTATGTTAATTTTCAGCAATGATGTTTACAAGACCAAATAAAGTAGACACTTGACCATTTCTTTCCTGCTTCTGTGAGTCTGTGCCTAGTAGGGTGATACCACTTTTATATTTCGGAAAGGCCAGACGATGGAATTGTCTTTACAACTTTTTGTTGTAATGTTAGAAGGCACAGTGACTTACTACCAAAGGAGCTTTATTCTACCATATCCTTGTTTATGTTAATATATAGGGACCCTTTAACCAAATGGATTCTTTCTTCTAGAGTTTTTTTTAAAAAACTAGTTTTAATGTCTTCTAGACTTTTTTTTTTTGTGTGTGTGTGTGAGACAGAGTCTCAACTTTGTTGCTCAGGCTAGAGTGCCGTGGCGTTAGCCTAGCTCACAGCTACCTCAAACTCCTTGGCTCAAGAAATCCTTCTGCCTCAGCCTCCCAAGTAGCTGGGACTACAGGCATGCGCCACTATGCCCGGCTAATTTTTTTTCTATGTATATTAGTTGGCCAATTAATTTCTTTCTATTTTTAGTAGAGATGGGGTCTCGCTCTTGCTCAGGCTGGTTTCGAACTCCTGACCTTGAGTGATCCTCCTGCCTCGGCCTCCCAGAGTGCTAGGATTACAGGCATGAGCCACTGTGCCCGGCCTCTTCTAGACTTTTAAAATATGATCTTAATATATAGGATTTTTAAAAATAAATGTTTTATGTTAGAATAATTTTAGATTACAGAAAATTTGTTCAAGGTAATTTAGAAATTCTGTATAATGTGTATCCAGCTTCCCCAAATGTTAATATTTTACATAACACTGTTGTAATACTATTAACTAATCTATAGAATTTATTTGGACTTACCTGTTTTTTCCTACCAAAGTTTTTTTTCTGTTCCGGGACCCAAAATTATTATACTTGTTTATTTTAGAAAATGTATGTAGTGAAAATAAAACACAGTACGGGTAATCCTCCTACCCAGAGGCAGCTATTGATATTTTTATTATATATCCTTCCATATTTTTTTCTAGGGAGAATATAAATCCATTCCCCTCCAAAATTTTGGGATTTCCCTAAAAGATAGATTTCAAAATGTATTTTATATACTGTTTTGCAATTTTTTTTTTTTTTTGAGACAGAGTCTCACTTTATTGCCCAGGCTAGAGTGAGTGCCGTGGCATCAGCCTAGCTCACAGCAACCTCAAACTCCTGGGCTCAAGCAATCCTGCTGCCTCAGCCTCCCGAGTAGCTGGGACTACAGGCATGTGCCACCATGCCCGGCTAATTTTTTCTATATATATTAGTTGGCCAATTAATTTCTTTCTATTTATAGTAGAGATGGGGTCTCACTCTTGCTCAGGCTGGTCTCGAACTCCTGAGCTCAAATGATCCGCCCACCTCGGCCTCCCAGAGAGCTAGGATTACAGGCGTGAGCCACCGCGCCCGGCCTGCAATTTTTTTTTATTGTAATTTTTTTTTTTTTTTTTTTTGAGACAGGGTCTCCTCCTGTTGCCAGGCTAGAGCGCAGTAGTGTGATCATAGCTCGCTGCAGCATTGAACTCCTAGGCTCAAGCAATTCTCTTGCCTCACCCTCCTGAGTAGCTGGGACTGCAGGCATGCACCACCATGCTTAGCTAATTAATAAAAACATTTTAAGAGACAGGGTCTCGCTGTGTTGCCCAGGCTGGTCTTGAACTCTTGGCCTCAAGTGATCCTCCCACTTTGGCCTCCCAAAGTGCTGGGATTGGAGGTGTGAACCATTGTGCCTGGCCCAATTTTTTTGTTTTTAAAATTTCTAGATTTCAAGCAATTTGGTTTTTTATGCTTAATAAGGTGTTTACTTTTTTGTGTGAAACTTCCCATATCTGCTATTTTTAATATAGTTATATAGCTACACATTGCTTAACAATAGGGATAAGTTCTGAGAAATACATCATTAGGTGATTTCATCAGTGTGTGAACATCACAGAGGGTACTTGTACGAACCTAGATGGTATAGCCTACTACACACCTAGACTATATGGTACAAGCCTATGGCTCCTAAACTATAAACCTGTACAGCATGTTACTATACCGAATGCTATAGGCAACTATAACACAATGGTAAGTATTTGTGTATCTAAACATGTAAACCTAAAAAAGATACAATAAAAATATGGTATAAAAGATAAAAAATGGGCCGGGCATGGTGGCTCACGCTTGTAATCCTAACACTCTGGGAGGCCGAGGCAGGAGGATTGCTTGAGCCTCAGGAGTTGAAGAACAGCCTGAGCATGAGTGAGACCCCGTCTCTACTAAAAATAGAAAGAAAATTAGCCAAACAACTAAAAATAGAAAAAAATTAACCAGAAACGGTGGCGTGTGCCTATAGTCCCAGCTACTCGGGAGGCTGAGGCAGAAGGATTGCTTGAGTCCAGGAGTTTGAGATTGCTGTTTGAGGCTAGGTGCATGCCACGGTACTGTAGTCCAGGCTACAGAGTGAGACTCTGTCTCAAAAAAATAAATAAATAAATAAATAAATAAATAAAAAGTGGTACATTTGTATGAGGGACTTACCGTAAATGGAGCTTGCAGACTTGGAAGTTGGTCTGGGTGAGTCAGTAAGTTAGTGGTGAATGAACAGTGAAGGCCTAGGACATTACCGTAGATTTTATAGACACTGTACACTTAGGCTACACTAAATTTATAAAAAAATTTTTCTATCCTTGGTAATAAATTAGTTTATAATTCTTTTTTTTATTTTTTGGAGACAGAGTCTCAATCTCTTGCCTGGGCCAGGGTGCTGTGGCGTCCACTTAGCTCACAGCAACCTCAAACTCCTGGGCTCAAGCGATCCTACTGCCACAGCCTCCCAGGTATCTGGGACTACAGGCACACACCACCACACCTGGCTAATTTTTTCTCTACTTTTAGTTGTTTTGGCTGATTTCTTTCTATTTTATAGTAGAGACGGGGTTTCGCTCTTGCTCAGGCTGTTCTCGAACTCCTGAGCTCAAACAGTCCTCCTGCCTCGGCCTCCCAGAGTGCTAGGATTATAGGCATGAGCCACTGCACCCAGCCTAGCTTATAATTCTTTTACTTTATAAACTTTTTAATTTTTTTAACCTTTTGACTCTTGTAATAACACAGCTTAAAACACACATTGTACAGCTGCACAAAAATATTTTTTCTTTATGTCCTTATTCTATAAGTCTTTTTTCTGTTTCTAAAATTTATTAAGCTTTTAAAACCTATTGATTGATTGACTGATTCAGAGTCTCACTCTGCCAGGGCTAGAGTGCCGTGGCATCAGCCTAGCTCACAGCAACCTCAAACTGCTGGGCTCAAGCAATCCTTCTGCCTCAGCCTCCTTAGTAGCTGGGACTACAGGCATGTGCCACCATGCCTGGCTAATATTTTTTAAGCTTTTAAAGCTTTTTTGTTAAAAACTGAAACACAGCACACCCATTAGCCTATGCCTATATGCAGTCAGGATCATCAATATCACTGTCTTCCACCTCCACATCTTGTCCCACTGGAAAGTTTTCAGGGGCAATAATGCTCATGGAGCTGTCATCTCCTGTAATAATAGTACCTTCTTCTGGAATGTCTCCTAAAGGACCTGTCTGAAGGTCTTTCTAAGGAGGTGTCACTCTTTTCAGAAATTTGTCCATGGTGGTTTGCATAGTTTTTTTTTTTCATCATAAATTTGCATAACGCTTTACATTAGGACATTACTACAGCTGTGACATCACTAGGCAACAGAAATTTTTCAGCTCCATTATAATCTTATGGGACCACTGCATATGTGGTACATTATTGACTGAAACATCATTATGCAGTGCGTGGCAGTAATCTATTCCCTATCCTTAGGTATTTAGTTGTTTCCATTTCTTTGCTCAGTTAATTCTTCATGACTTTAAGAAAAAGGCCAACTGTTTGTATGTTCTCAGTCTTTTTTCTCGTAATTAACCAGAGAAATAAGACATACTCTCATTAATAACAATGGCTCAATAAGCCAGTGATTCAATATATGTGTATATTAGGTTGGACCATTTGAAATTGCTGGGGTTTTTTTGTTTTTTGTTTTTTTTTGCATGTAACAGATTTTTGACCATTGGCAGTATTATATAGTTCAGCCTGATAATTAGAAGAAGCTTTCCAGGCCAGGGACAGTGGCTCATGCCTATAATCCTAGCACTCTGGGAGGCCAAGGTGGGAGGATCGCTTGAGCTCAGCAGTTCAAGACCAGCCTGAGCAAGAGCGAGACCCAGTCTGTACTAAAAAAAAAAAAAATAGAAAAAATTAGCCAGTCAACTAAAAATAGAAACAAAAAATTAGCCGGGCATGGTGGCATGCTCCTGTAGTCCCAGCTACTTGAGAGGCTGAGGCAGGAGGATTGTTTGAGCTCAGGAGTTGGAGACCAACCTGAACAAGAGTGAGACCCCATCTCTACTGAAAATAGAAAAATTAGCCGGGTGCAATGGTGCGAGTCTATAGTCCCAGCTACTCAGGAGGCTGAGGCAGAAGGATCGTTTGAGCCCAGGAGTTTGAGGTTGCTCTGAGCTAGGCTGACGCCACGGCACTCTAGCCCGGGTGATGGAGCGAGACTCCGTTTCAAAAAAATAAAAAAGGAAAAGCTTTCTAGATTATTGATTATTCCCTCATTTCAGATACTTCTGAGAATCTCTACATTAAGAATGGTGAACTGACTCTGAAACCTTTTGACTAGTCAAAAAATGTTGACAAACTCACCTTCCTGGAGTCTGTGATAAAACACATCCTTAAGTCCTATCCCTGTGTTGATGACACATGCAGAGAACTTGAACTTCAGTGTAATGGAGATAGATTTCTGAGCTTTCACATAAACTCTGCAAGATGCCCTAATAGTTCTTTTTCCTGGTTCCATGTCTGTAATGAGTAGCCAGGGCGACTGGTGCCACCTAGTGGCACCTTGTAGACAAGCTGCTGATGTTGCTGTAGCACTCTCCACCGTATCAAATTGACTTTTTTTTCTTTCTTTTTTTTTTTTTTTGAGACAGAGTCTCACTTTATTGTCCAGGCTAGAGTGAGTGCCGTGGCATCAGCCTAGCTCACAGCAACCTCAAACTCCTGGGCTCAAGCAATCCTGCTGCCTCAGCCTCCCAAGTAGCTGGGACTACAGGCATGTGCCACCATGCCCGGCTAATTTTTTTCTATATATATTAGTTGGCCAATTAATTTCTTTCTATTTATAGTAGAGATGGGGTCTCGCTCTTGCTCAGGCTGGTCTTGAACTCCTGAGCTCAAACGATCTGCCCACCTCGGCCTCCCAGAGAGCTAGGATTACAGGCGTGAGCCACCGCGCCTGGCCTT